>JANTPZ010091384.1:0-24266 GCA_025593235.1 Vachellia pachyceras
TGCTTGTTAGTGATAGTTTCCTGGATGATTTTGTTAAACTGGGGGCAGGAATGTTGGTAGTAATCGAGGCTGAGCCTGGACTCTGATGGTCTTACAAGTACAATAAGGGATACAGCTGCGAGGAAAAGCGCGAGAACAGTCGGTCCTTCCATTGAAAGCTTTCAGTACAGTCACAGAGCAATCCACAGAGGTGACGGTGGAGGCAGAGAAATAGGGCAACGGGGAAGACAAGACAGTGGAAGTGCAATTAAGGAGGACGGAGGAGAGAGATGGAGGGAAGGGTACACGCACCTCGCCCTGGAGTCTGGGCCATGATCCACGGGATGCGTGCTTCTAGCTGTCCGCGAGGTGTCCTTGGCCGCTGGCGTAGGACCTATACGTCGTGCCAGGGTGTTCACGCGAAGTCCGGCCTTCAATTACTTCATCGTCCACAACCACTAGGATGCTGACACGTGCCACAGGTAAAATTACAAAGGAGTTCTTTTAGTGTCAATCATCCGTACCCGCTTCAATCTCACTTTGAGAATTTCACAGGTACAAATTCGGATTACAAGGAGACAAAACTCTAATATGAAGTCTTTAGCATTGCTTTGTTTCCAAAGAAGGAACTAAACGTAATTATTTATGGGAGTGTTTGGACTTTCTATATACAGGCTCAATGGTATCTGCTGTAAATAATTTTTTTATATATTTATCTTGAAAATTGTAAAAATATTTATCGACTGTTTTTCTAAACGGGTACAATATCTCTAGTTAAAAGTCTGTTTGGAAGGATTTTTTTTCCACATTGCAACAAGTGAAATAAAACTCTTATACGTAAAAACACTTCTCTACCATTTTTCTATATGGATATTAAGTTGGTACAAACCTCAAGTTTGTATTACATAGAACTCTTTGTTGACCTAGAAAGATAACAGTGTTAACTTTGCAACGTTGTGCTTGTTTGGGAACTCCGTTGGGAGAAATGAGTTTACAGATTCCGAGACATTTTGTGAATTTCGAAATGGTTTTACGGATTTCAAGATGGTTTTTATGGATTTCGAAATGGTTTTAAAAATTTCGAGATGGTTTTGTTTCAATTTATGTATACCGTTTTGGGAACGGTGTTCACAAACAAGTACCTTGGGCTTATTTGGTAAATCCGTTGGGAGAAATGACATAGATTCCAAGGTAAATAAGTGAAAGGAATTTTAACATGGTAAGCGCAGAAATAACTTTTGAATGCTTAAATGGGCTATTCAAACAAGCTTTTTTAACATTGGTAGAATGAAGCTATTTTGAAATGTGTATTAGCAACGGAGGAAGTAACATGCTAAGCTTTTAAAATGAGGGCACTCGATTCCCAATGCCTTGAACTGGTGAACTCCCTACATCGAGAACCTAAGCTCATTGTGGCTCATCCAAGATAATTTTGTGGTAGTTCATGAAATTTTCCATCATATGAAATCTAAATATCAAGGAACTTGTGAGGTTGCCATAAAGGTGGACATGAATAAGGCTTACGCTAGAGTGGAATGGGACTTTCTAAGTGCTACGATGATTAAGATGGGCTTTAGCCAGAGTTGGGTGGACAGAGTCATGTGGTGTATTAACTCGATGAGGTCCTCTGTTATGCTTTCAGGCAAAAGAGTGTCAAAGGTTTGCCCTCAAAGGGGATTGAGACAAAGGGATCCCTTGTCTCTGTATTTATTTATTTTGGTGTCTAATGTCCTTTCTTGCTTGATTGATAAGGGGGAAAGAGAGAGAAAGATTAAGGGGATTGTTGTTGCTAGGGGTTGTCCTCCTATCTCCCATAGTTTGTTCGCTGATGATGCGGTTTTTTTTTTTTGCAAGCTAAATATGAGATGTGCAGGAACTTGAAGGCCATTTTAGATGATTATTGCCAGGCATCGGGGCAGGTTAATAATGTGGATAAATCGTGCTTGTTCTTCTCCAAAAATTGCCAACCTCTATTGAGGGAGGAGGTAGGTCAGAATTTTCAGATTCATGCTGTTGATATTCCTGGCAGGTATTTGGGATTACCTATTATTTGGGAGAGGTCAAAGGCTCGTGCTCTGGATTTTGTTCTTAATTCTGTTGATAAGAGGATTCAGGGGTGGCATAATGGGTTTCTTTCCGAAGTGAGTAGAGAGGTGTTGGTAAAGTCTGTTATTAATGCTATCCCGATGTACCCTATGTCGTGTTTTCTATTTCCTAAGAATGTTTTGGATAGATTGGAGAGGTTAGTGGCGTGATTCTGGTGGAAGGGTGGGAAAGACTAAAGGAAGATCCATTGGGTTTCTATGGATAGGATGAAGTGGAGCAAGGAGAATGGGGGGATGGGCTTCAAGGATTTTGAGGCGTTTAATCTTGCGATGCTTGCAAAGTTGGGTTGGAGAATCCTGCAGTATCCGAACCAGATATGGGTGAAGATTCTAAAGGCAAAATATTTTCCTAGATGCAGTTTTCTTGAGGCTGTGAAGGGTGGGAGGGCTTCTTGGCTGTGGGCTAGTATTGTTGAAGGGCGGAGAGTTTTGAGCGGGAATATTGTTGCTCGTATTGGTGATGGGGTTGATACAAGGGTATGGGGGGACCCATGGATCGAGGGCCTGCCTAGGAGAAGGCTTGTGTCGATGTGCCTTTTTGAGGGGATGAGGAACTTGAGAGTGGCTGATATTAGATCTGGTTTGGGGTGGGATTTGTCTCTGATTGAAGCTTGGATTTCTGAGAGAGAGAGAGGGCAGCTATTTCTCGGGTGTTGGTGGCGCCGGTAGGAAGGAAGGATAAGTGGTTGTGGGTATGAGGGAAGAGAAGTTCCTATGAAGTTAAGGATGGTTATGAGATTGCTAAAGTGGGTGTGCTTGATAGAAATGCTTTTACTCCATCTTCTTCTATTGGTTCCCAGAGTGCGGTTTGGAGGGAGGTTTGGCAGCTTAAAGTGCCTTATAAACTTGGGAATTTTGTGTGGAGGCTGTTGGTTAATGGTCTCCCTATGTATCAGAACCTTTTTAGGAGGAACTGTTGGGCTTCATTTGTGTTTTATTTGTAAAACAGGGCCGGAGGATGTTAAGCACTTGTTTTTTGGGTGTGATTAGGCTAAAGCTTCGTGGTTTGGGGGCCCTATGTCTTTAATTTTTGATGATGTTTCTGCCTTCAACCCTTTCTCTTGGTTGTCTAATTTTTTGTGTGATGGGTCTTTATCTGACTGGCATAAGGCTTTATTGGTGGTAATTTTGTGGCAGTTATGGAAAGGGAGGAACGCTTTTCTTTTTGATAATGTGGTGCCTAACCCTGTGTATTCTTTTCAGCAGGCTGTTTAGCTTACTAAGGAGTTTTGGGAGGCTAAAGGTTGGCTTTTGGGTGAAGTGGCACCTTCGCTGGGTGATGGGCATGTTCAAAATCAGCAGAGGAAATGGTGTCCTCCTAGGGATAATGCTATTAAAATTAATGCTGATTGTGCTTTTTCTCAAGAAAACGATCGTGCGGCTGTTGCGGTTGTGGTTAGAGACTCTCAGGGGTGGCTTCTTGATGGAGTCACGAGGATTGTTCATGTCCATTCAGTTAATATGGCTGAGAGCTTGGCTTTGTTGGAGGCTGTAACATATGCTAAGGATAATGCTCTGGACAATATTGAGTTTGAGGCTGATAACCAAACTGTTATTGGTTGGATTAATAACTTCAATACCTCAATTGAGTGGAGATGTGAAGTGCTCCTTGAACATTTACTTGAATCAAGGAAGGTTTTTAAGAATCATTCATTTGTTTGGATTCCAATTCGGTCGCGGATTGGGTGGCTAAGGCTTCGTTGAGGGGGTCTTATCACATGGATTGGGTTGTTCGACCTCCTCTTCAGTTGAGATGTTTGCTTGATGTGGACTCTGCTGGCTTGCCTTTTGATCAGGGGTAGTCGTTTGGTTGGGTCCCTGTGCCTTTTGTTTTTGCTTTGTTGGTTTGTTGTCCGTTGTTTCGTTTATTTTGCTTCCTGCTGTATCTTTCGTTTTGTTTTAATTGGAGCTGGTTTCTGTTGTTGGGAAAAAAAAAGAGAACCTAAGCTCATTGCAAATTCATCCCTCAGAAAATAATTATTCCATGTGTTATTTCTGGGTTTGGAGTACAATACGAGACAATTGTCGTCGGGCATTAGAAGCAAAACTAGTTATTAAATGGAAACTACAAGTACCACAATATATTCCATGTCGGATTAAGCTGCGTGCAGAACTGCAGATTCAGACAATTCCAGTAGGACACAAAATGTACAGTAGCCGTAGGGTGCACAATTAAATCCTAAATAAAAAAATTAATAAATAAAAGATTATAAGGATTCATAAAATTATTATAAAATTTTAGAAGTAACTATTAAAATTGTTAATGAAGGTTGGTAAGATTGTTAATAATATATTCAACAGCTACTCCTGAGATCTTATGGTAATTTTATGAATTTTTGAGACCTTTTATTCATTGATTCTTCTACTCAATATTTGATTTACATAATATGTACATGGACATAAAAAGATAAACTGGGAGCATGCACATGTGAAGATCGGCTGTACTTGGATCCATGACTCCATGTGCGTCGCGGCCCTACTCCCATACATATGTCTCTTTCTGTCTGCATCAAAAACCCATAAATGAGCATGCACGATCTCTACCGCTGACACGTGTATTTCATAAACATAAAATTGATTTTTTTTAAAAGAATAACTCAGGATGATGATAGTTTTACTTTATATCCCATCTGGCATGCCTAGCTACAGCGACTTATCATCACGTAAAGTCAAAGTCAAGAATCTCAATGTTAGACGAGGCTGGATAGTTTGGAGCATGAACATGACAACGTCGGTCGCATCTTTATTACGTTATGCGTTATATCTTCATTTGTCATCATTCTGCAGCCGTGGTATCTTCTTTTGGAAGGGTACGAACTCATAAATTAGGGGGGAAAAGAAGAACAACGAAACAAATTCTTCCATTACTGATGCAGATTAAGGAGAATAATGACATAAACTAATGATAATTTTTCCAAACTAATATCAAATCATTTATTGTCTCATCACAAATTCTAGAAACTTGCTATGTCAAACCATTCATTATATTATTACTTCATCATTATCATTCTTCAAAGTCACTGGAAATCAAACAACCCCATAGAATAGAGCTTGTAATTGTCAGGGTTACGCATGAAGCTAGCTAGTTTCGAATCACCGGATGCTTCCTTGAGCATTTGATTATACTCATTCCACCAGCGCATGTAGGTACTATGCTTCAAGAAAATCTCAGGCGAAACTGCATAATTTTTTAGCAACCCATAGACATATTCCTCAAACTCACTTAGTTTCTGCCTATTGCTAGATTCTTCACCGCTCTTCATGTCTCTGCAGGCAATGAAAGCCTCTTCCATCCTTGCCCAGAAACAAGAATCCAGCGTCAGAATTGACTCCACGTTCTGCTTGTTCGTAGTGCAATGCAATCCCCCAGATGATGGCGTTGTCCTGTCTTCTTTGAGCCATTCCTCTAGCTGCCGATAGTGTTTGGACCTTCCCTGATTCTCATAATCTTTTCCGCCACTTTCGTAGTAGTCAGCAATGTCGAGTGGCTCTATCATTCTTCTGTAATTTGTGCCGGCAAAGAGCCAACGAGTGCGAAAAGCAGCTCCTTCCTTCTGAGGCTTCATCTCTGCCCCTTCAACCATTTCTCTCCAGTAAAGTGTGAGCTCCTTCTTCCACCAAACAATATCTTGCTCACTTTCAATCCTATGCTTCTTGTACATGTCGTACATTCCTGTCTCCTCAGCTTTAGAGTACTTTTTGTACCATTCGAGGTTGGCCATGTACATCTTCACATCATTTAACCTTTTGGATGGATCCATATCTTTATTCTTCTGCTGCAATGTAATTTCTCGCAGCTTCAGCTTCCCCCCCATAACCTGTCAGTGTCAGTATAAAGGTATTGGTTCAGTTAGAAAATATCAAGCAACAGTGACTACCGCTACCAGAAGAAGAAGCTGAGGTGAATACCTGCTGGATTTGTGGAAGGCCAAGCGCTTCAAGCTGGATGATTATAGTTGCTTCTAGTGAATCACAAAGAGCCATGTTTTGTGGCTGTGAAGTGAAAGCCTTGCAAATGGCCTTGCGGTGAAGATTTTGCACAATGTCTGAATACTGATGAATGTGAAATTCTTGATGAGCATATGGATTACTCATGGTGGACCTCGCTTCTGCTAAGAGTTCCATTATAGATTCAGGGTCATTGAAACAAGCAGAGCCTAGTTGAGAGCACAAGAGAAATGTTCCGAAGGGCTTGTACGCATTGGTTGAAATGAAGGACCTGGGAAGAGGGTCCTGGAGAGAGGCCACGTGGAGAAAGCATGAATTCCAAAGAGGGCTTCTTGAAATGGCTTTTTGAAGGTCTGCATCACCAAGAAGGGGCGAACCAAAGGTGACGCAGAGTGGTGAGCATTTCCTTCCTGAGCCAATAATAAGGTCATCTAATAGCCACAGAGTGAAAAGAGAAGCAATGGATCCCCCAAGGGCATGTCCAGTTATTATCGATGGCTTGGACCTATCAATCTGCATTATTATGATGAATTCATTCCCAGTTATCATTTGGAAAATGAGACTTCAAAAGATAATAAGCCGTCACATAACTTGGAATTAATTTTCAGTTGGGCAAACACACTACGAGAATCAATATATATGTGCGCGCGTATTCACCATTCAAATCATTTTTCCTGGGCAATGTGCATTTTAATTTTTACTATTATTTTCTTCTTTTTTATGTTGATGAATGATATATACGAATAGTTAATTGTTGATAGAAACTAATGACACAGTATGATACATGCGGCCAACTTCAATCAATATATGGAATAACATTTGTTGTTACTACTATATTGTTATTGTATGTATTTCCTTTTTCTTTATCTCTTTCCCATGCAACCAACTTCTCTCTACGATTATCTACTTATACCTTGCATGTAATACTACCCGATCTCAAGTGTAGAACCTAGTTTGCACTACAAACTAGGTCTTACTTTAAGGACGGGATGGGTACCAATTTGATTGATTCAGATGAATTCTTCTCCACCTCTGTGATACGGTGAAAAATTTAGTCTTCTAATTATATATATTTAAACTTGACTATTGAGAATTTACTGTTTGGTTAATTTGTAGTAGAAGAGTGTGTGTGTGTGTGTGTGTGTGTGTTTACCAGGGACTTGAGTTGATGAAGCTGCTCATGATGATGATGGAAGAGAGAAATCGAAGCCTTGTGAAGTGAGAAACGTGGGAATTTGGGGTTACAAAGGAACTCAAAGAGAGGGTAGTTATCGTCCTTGAGAGCCGAAGATGAAACTAAATTTGATCGGCTTGACGCTTCAAGATTGATTTGATCAGTGGCCACAAATGCTATTACTGTCAAATCCAAATCTTGCTTCACTTTGAAGCACAAACCCTCCTCCTGCTTTGCGCTGATCTCTGCATAAAGCTCCGAGATCGTCTCCACCGGACGCCTCAGAAGATTGGAGCTCGCAACAAAACTCGCACACTCTACTCCACTGCTAAATCTGATGTCAACCCAAAACACAAAACCATGAACAAGTAGTTAAGCATAACATATACATGTATGCATACTATCGCTGCAAATTCTATCTCATATTAACAAGACGACCATAATTAGTGTGTGTATAGTGCATATATATATTGTGATTTATACTCTTAGCTACATGATTAAAGGTGGCTACTGATGAGAAAATGCATTTAATATATATTATATATACATACGCGGTGTTGTAGTCATTCATGTCAAATTGGCTCATACTGGTGTTCCTGCGAAATGCGAATGTTACTCAAAAGGCGACGAAAATCCGACCAAGAACTAAAGGCGTAAGCGAAATAATAAGGTGGATCTTATTTATGAACAAGGGAAGGGTTTATATACAGGTTTGGAATGGTTGAACTTCATTCATGGCCAATGAAGTTACATTACAATTTCTGAAGAAATGACCAACGTACGTGACACGCACTAAAGCTGGTGTGGAAAATGGAATGGCTGAGGTCGACAGGGGCTCATACTGCTTACATCATGCGATGATCGACTTCTAATGTGTCTCCTTACAATTTTCTCACTTTATAAACACTCCTCCTATGCTTTGTATAGAAATAATTGGAAAGTTAAACATATAAGGTCTCTTTCACATGATGATGTTGTTGTTGTTGTTATTATTATTTTAAAATTAGCAGTATTATTGATATTCATTCAATTATAATGACATGAGAGAGTTCGATAAAAAAAATCAAATGAGAAAAAGGGGGTGAATTGAGAAAGATGATTATGGTGTTTTAGAAGAAAATGTTGTATTAAATAATTTAAATTATTTAATTTATTCAAGCAGAAAAATGTTTTACCCCCTTTTTTATTATTATATTCATCGCATGGTACAAAAAATCGTGCACTTTTGAACTTTTTTTAGAAAATAAATCATGAATGCACAATTTCAAGGTAATGTTTCTGCAAAAAAGTCATAAAAAATTTATGCTTTCATATCACCGTGTTTAATTGTAATCAATGATACATTGATGATAGTTTTTTAGGTGGTGGGTAAAATGTCATTTGCCAGAATCCATCACAATTTAAATAAGTATTCATTACATTTGGAGGGATTGATCCATTTCCTCCAACCCATTTTATTAGACACATATTACTTTTTTTGTTTGCTAAAGCACATGTTTCCTTCCATTAGAGACGATCTTATTTAAAGTACTTGTCGGATACTAAATATGTGTATATATTCTAATATCGATTCGTCACATTTTACTAAATTAAATATATTAGGATTAGACCCAAACTGCGTTCGAGGAGAAAAGAAGAGCACACGTCTTTTAAAGGTAAAACGAAGACCACAGTCTCATCTGTAAAGGGCTAACGTAGACAGCCCACAATGCAATATAAGAAACAAAGACGCAGTCAGGCCATAAACATCACAACGAAGAAACCAAATCGAGGAAAGCTATCTCTTTTTAGGTGAGAAAAAAAATATTTAATACGCCAAGAAAAGAAACGTAAGTTTCCAATATAGTTTTATAATATATTATGAAAGAAATTAAAAGTAATGTTCATCCCTTTTGATGTCAGACCTCTGAAAATAAATCAATGCATTATGTTCTGTTTTTTTTTTTTTCCTTCTTCGCCAATTCATTGAACCGTATGATAGCTTTTGGTCATTTGGCTTGTCGTCCGCGTCGGCATGACATGGAATATGGAAACTTTTTGAAATTTTATAAACTTTTCTTACGTTTTCAATTTTGCGGATATCTGACGTAGATAGATGGCATACCATTCGACTCACTTACCACTATATGCGGGTGTCTAGAAAAACTTTTTTTTAATGATGCATGTAAATTAAGACAAAAAAAATTTCAATATCCATAAAATTATTTTAAAATTTATGAAATCATCTTGAAATCTGTAAACTCATTTCTTCCAACAGATTTCCAAACACACACATTGTATTATTTATTTTATCTTCTCATCAAATCATTCACAGCATTTTAATGAAGTGGGGGAACCAAATTCCATTCTTTCGTACACACAGTCAATAATCATTTTTTTAGGGGTTGCTTAGTTCAATTAATTATAAAGTTGAATTCAACAGAGCTTTTTGAAAAGTCTACAATTATTGCTTATTTTTTGAGTACAAAAATATTTTCAGATCTGTTGCGAAATTTAACAGAAAGAAATAGATTTCTTGGTATTACCAATCCAAAAAAGGAATTTCGTGGAACTAATCAACACCTCAAACATCGTGAAATTACCGGTGATGAACACTGTTTCTCCAATTTTCCACCTCTAGCGGAAATTAATTAGTCAAAGTTCTACGGATCAATATTCCTACAATCAAGTTCGTGGAACAAACCAGCTGAATACTCTAAAATCCGGCGCTAACAACACCTGTCAATGCAATTCAAATCTTTTTTTTTTTTTGTTTACGCATAGAAGCTTTTTTTTTTTGTTAGCTCAACAATACCATTCAAAGAAGAAGGGGGTTAAAGTAATGAACAAATGCATGTCGTTGCTTCCAAACCTATGCCTAGGCTAAATATTCTGGTGGCCTTCATATAATCTCAACGTTGGTGTACCATGTAACCTGTTGGTGAACAGTCACTTAGAACCCAAAAAAAAAAAGTTGGTTAGACATACGTAGTAGGCAGGCGAGAAGCTGGTTATGGAATCAGCAAAACTGTCGTATTGATGAAGCAAAGAGGTGAAGAGCCATCTCACTGCTGACACTGCAACTCTGTGATGCATACTAAATAGCCTTCCGAGCAGATGGGACTGCTGAGTTACAACGAATGTCCTTTGTGAACATGTTTGTGAGGGCAAATAGTAGCAGAACAAACACAACTTGGGCACTCACAATCCCAAAATGGCTGATACTATTACCAATCTCCATCCAACTTCCCGTATTCTTCACCTGTTCATGTTATCATTGGTCCCATCAGTAACATGCCTAACTTCATGCACTTCCACTGAATATTACCCTTACCAATTGCCATGGGCCAAGTTTGAGCAATTAAAGTGTAAAGTCATTAAATCCGAAAAAGGGGGGCCTATAGAGTCTTGGGTTACCATTTTAACCAATAACAGATAGATAAATGGCTTGCCAGTTCACAATTTGATGAGTTAGGCAATACTCCTTTGGTCTTGTACATAAGAGCTTGACAAAAGGTTCACTTCGATCTCAAATAAATTACCTAAACCTCTTTGCCTCCTAAATTTATAATTTTCCCTAAAATATCAATACTAATTGCATATCATAAGATGATTTCCGTCAAGAAATGGTTACAATAAACATAATTAAAAGAGATATTTAGGGAAATCAATATACATTTGATACAAATAACCTACTTAACTAATTTTTTTAATATCCGTAAATTAGTTATCCACTCTTACAATAAGGGTTGGAGGCAGTATTAGTTAAGAGAATGCAACCAGTAACCTACAATGTTCATTTTTAAGTTTAAACCATATTCATCTGCAGTTTAAGAAGTGCAAACCCCCTTATGCAGCAGCCGTAGTGACATGGTCCAAACTACTATTTAAAGTAGAATCCAGCGTTGTATATTCTAACCGTTCCCATGGGATTTGATATAATGAAGTAAAGAAAGGAGGTAGCGGAAGAGAATGAAATTATCAAGAATAGGACGTTATACCAGGAAGAAGAAGTGAATGGTCATCACGTCTGAGAATAATATAACAAGAAAGTAACATCCCATCCTTGGAACTTGGTTCAATTTGGTCACAGCACTGAATACACATCTGCATTTAGGATCGTCAATGACGTACAATTTAGTGATTTTTCTTCTTAACATGAAAAAAAGAAAATTAGGTGACTGGTCATATGATAGGCAACCGGTCATTTTTGAGTGATGAGTTAGCCAACCTTAAAGCCAACTCATCGACTTGATTTTCATTGAAAAATGGTGTTAATCATGGTAAACCCAGAGCTTTGAAAATAGTCAATGAAAAAACATATTTCTAGTTGGGATGCATCATCGAAAGTACCAGTTTAAGATCACCAAGTCTCAAACAATTAAATATTGTAGAATATTTGCAAATAGCCATACAGGAGAAAGTTGTAGGTCCACTTACATGACAAGCATGAATGGAATAAATAACTTGAAGATAAGTAGGGCTGCCATCAGGAATGGCTGCGATTGCAAGCAAACTATATCAGTTTTCAAGAAGACTAAATACAGGTATTAAAAGACTTCTTCAAAAGCTCACCAATCACTTACGCTGAAGACAGTGATGAATCGATAGACAGATGAAATCTCAAAACTAGCAATGCTTGCAAAATTTCCAGTTCCAAAGAAGGCAACATTGAATAAAACCATCTGCAGGAAACAGTTTGCATATTTGTCAAATTCATAGCTTGTCAGTCTTTATCTGATAATACACATTATTAACAATAACAATGTTCTCGATTCTTATCTCCTCCAACAAACAGTGCTAGCAGAAAACACGTACATTTAAAAAAACAAAGATTTTCAGATCAAATGAGGCTATGGGGAAATATGACAGAAAGGAACAGGACTTACAAAGACCAACGGGATTCTCACATCAGATAATTGCAAAGACCCATTATCATATCCAAGAATGAGATGATTCTCAATGTTTTCAGAGGAAACTGATGACCTATTCAAGATATTTAAATTGAGAACCGTGTTCTCAAATAGTATCCATGCCATAAGTACAAGAGCAAGAGCAGCATAAAATACCGCTTCATATCTGCACAGGTTTGAAGAAGAAAGAGATTACACAAATGTATGCTTACGAAACAAAGTTAAAGGGAATCCAAAACCAAAGAGGCTTCTGAATAAGATGTACCCAATGGAAAGAAGAAGAAATGAAGGCGCAAAACCAAGAAATATGGAAGTGAGCCGGGATAAGGGGCCATTCGCTGAAAATAGTGGTAGCACCATTGAAAAACCTAAGAAAAGGAGGTCAATACAAATTAAGGTTGATGCTAGTTTCCAACAGTTAATGCAAGATAATTTATGGTTAAGGTAAAAAATAAATAGAGAAATTAAAAAAGAGAAGAATCAATAGTATACCGGCAATGAACCAATTAACCATCTGGTGCAATACATGCAGTTCTTGCTTCTCGGTTCTGTGAGACGTTGATATATACACCATTATAGAAGAAAAACCGACTAAAATAGTCTAGTCAGACAAAAAAATAGAAATCAATTAATATTTTTGAAATGATACATGATTGAGCATCCAAATTAAATGGAGGAAAAGGCACCTGTAAGTAAAACAGAGCTGAATACTTGGGAGTCTTGAACTCATGATTACATATGCTAAGCCAATACTTGTCTCCTCCAGCATTCAAATCTAGCCATCTTGCAGCTATTCCTATAACAACTATCACTGCTCCACTAGCAACTCTGCAAACATAGTAATTGAAGAAAGTGACTGACAAACCACTTCAAAAAAGAAGATAAATAAATTAAATTCAAGAGGAATAGAAGAAAGGTTAAGTAAAGATGTATTGGACAATTTTTCCCACATGGATGACTGAGGACATTATCTAAGGTTTCATGGTACAAAAGGTAAATAGCACATTATGAACTCGCTGAAGTACGTGTACAGGTGCATTTGACGGTTAACAATAACAAGAATAGCAATCAGTCTTTACTTTTATTTATCTTCACGCCAATTTATTTTTGAGGCCAATTGGTTATGTGGCCTACATCTCCAACAAATTGCAACCATTGTGTTTGAAATAAAATTAATTTCCAAGTAAAATTCTGCAAATTCATAGCTATGGAAGGGAAGTAAATATTAGCTTCCATTTATTGTACCGCTCTGAAATCCTATAAATATGAATCCTAGAAATAAACTCTGGATAATCAAATAACTGCATTTGCTTAGCATTATTAATGCATATCCCCAACCACAAGCATCAAAGTAGTAAAACTAAAAATAAATGCATGACGAGGTAAAATTCACCAGGAAAATCAGAGTATCATGCATCATAGTATGAAAATATTTACTTTGAGAGTTGAGTTCAGAGCAAAAGGTTCTGTTAGGTTCGAATAATGAATTCTGGATTCCTTTACACTATCCAAAGGATAAATTAATGGAAGTGACTTACACTAATTGATTGTTGTCAGGAATTTCTGCAGGCATTAACGTGAAAAGAGACAAGAACCAACATGCAAGGCAAACATATATAGGAATCCCTGGTCTCCAGGACATTGACCTGAAAAGATAAAAAGAAGCTGAGGCCCCAGCAATCAGGAAGCACCAAGTATAAAGCTTCCTTTCAGTGAAGCTGTGTACCTGCAGAGGGAACAAAATAGCCTTTTTAAGATGGGTATTACTTTGCAACACTTTACAAGGCTAAATAAATGTGTTTAACATTCTTACCAGAAACTCAAGAATAAAAATTGAGAAAGCAGTAACAGCCAGAAGCTTAACGATATGATTCATTCTTCTTTCGGATAAATGCTTCCACAGTGCTTTCAAAAACTGATATTCACTTGTTATTTGCATCCACAAAAATGATGTCACTATCATGTATGCATGATAAAGAGGGGGAGAGTGCTCCATAAATAATAGAAAAGAAATTATTCCCGTCACCAAACATCCAATGAGGTGTACCTGCAAAACAAGGTGCAAGATATAATTAATTGGAAGCCATAAAGGAGGAAAAGAGGGATGTTATCGGGAGGAAATCATTTGAAGTCAATCATTTTCAGCTAAGAAATATGGTCAACTGAGCCTTCATATCATTCATACATTCTCATTTATGTGATGCCATATAATTCTCTTCCACTTGACATGATAATTGCAGCTCCCAAATTAAGATAGACAATAATAATACAATGGAAATGCTAAGCTTATACAAACATTACCTTTCCAAGTTTATTTTTCTGAACTGCTCGCTTCATTCCAAAATTAATTCCTGGCAATGATGTATAAGACTGCAGCACATGAAGAACAAGATAAATCATCCAGCCACAGTACCCAAGCGTAATCACAGTCATAAGCATCAACCAGTCATAAGTTTGAAAATAGTGAAGTCCTTGCAATGCCAAACTTCTTAGGTTTTGGGACAGATCCATTGCAGCTTCATAATCTCTAGCCGTTATCAGGCCCTCAATTTTGTCCAATATAGAGGAATAGTGAGTGAGTGGCTTGAAGGGCTTAAAGTAAAAAGAATGTGACTGCTTAATATCTGAAATTTGTCAAGGAATACAACATAATAAGCAATTAGCAGAAAACTCTCCTATGTTGTCTCGAGAGATAGAAAAATCAAACTTTATTGCGGTACCTTTAAGTAGAAAAGATATGACACCTTACTATTAAATTGGCTCTTGGCTAATCTTTATTGTATTGCCCTGGTGACTAATGGATAACCCCCATGACATGTTCATATATAAAATAAGACAAATTTATTTCAAATTTGGAAAAATATGAAAGCACCAACAAGCCAGTGGAGCCAAAGTAATATGAAAAATGCCAAGGCATTCAAGGATACAAGATTTCCGAAGAAACTGGTTTAGAATTTCCTTTGTATTGGCCAGCACAGCTTCAACTTCTTCCGCCTGGAGTATAACACAAAATCGAACTCTACATTAGATCATCTATCCATTAGAGCCAACTGCCCACTCAAAATTGCATTTTTTGGAATACCACTTGCAAACAGCTTGGAGAAGAAAAGGAAAGGAGAAAACTCAAAATTGCATATTTGATCTCTAGTGATCAATGCAATACTTTGCACTTATTCATGTCAGCTTACTTGCATGTCCTATTACCACAGGTAAGATCTTTCAAAAATAATTAAAAAAGAAAGAAAGAAAGTAGTAAATATTGCACTGAATGAAGTAAGCAACCCTATAGCTTTATGACATTCATGAAAATCAATAAAAAGCTTTCTATTGATTAGAGCTAAAAGGATAATACCTTGGTCATATTGATATAATCTAATGGCAGACTTCCAACAGAATTAACAGGACATGGCTGGCCAAGAAGTGTTGACTGTCAAGAAAATGAATTAGCATTATCAGACCAATGAAACATAAGGATCATTGGAGAATTTTAGTTTTAAAATTGGAAAATAAATCTTCAAAAGCAAAATGCACAACCATTAGGGCTGCAATATCAGCTTGATTGACATCGACCCTCTCTAATTCATGCAGGCCCCATTCAGCGGGTGTTGGTGTGTCATGCACATGGTCATCAACAAACCGAAAACCACAGTCAGTATGGTTGCTGCTGGAAATTGGCTTTGGATATTTAACACCAGCTCCCCAAGCAACAAGGGGAGTATCAGTATTTGACGGATGCCCATCTCCATGGCTTCCTATGAAAGAAAGACCGTAAATATATCAGCTTCTCTCTCTGAATACATAGTCTCGAACCCGCAACACTATGGAATGCTCCGAAGTACATAACCAGAAAGCCATAGGAGAGACAGGCACTAAGCTTCTCTATATTGTAATACAGCAATCAAAATTTCTAAACTGAAATTATCAAAATTGAAACCAAAAGTATAACAGAGATAAAGGTAGTACAAAATATATTCCAACCTTTGTCACTCATCCCATGATCTGCTGTAAAGATGTAAGCTGTACGGTTGTCCATAAAATAATCTTGAACAAGATTATAAACACTTTCGGCTACATGGTCAACAACTTTAACATTGTTGAGATAGATGGAGGAATAAGGTCTATGTGCATGGCCATTGGAGTCACAGCCAAGTAGGTGCAGGAATATAACAAGATTATCCTGTAGAAGTAACTCCTTCAATTTTGAGTCGTCCCTGGACCTATTCAAAAGGCTTTGAAACTGATCAAGAGACCACATGTCCAGAAAGGATGCATCTGTGTTGTGAATTAAACAATGCTGAATCAATAACTAAGCCACTGAAACTGAGGATTAGAGAAGTTTATATAAAACACACATGGCAGATAGAATATAAAATCAAATAATCAATTATTATGGAAGCAAGGGAGGAAAATACTAATATATGCCAAGTAAAATATGAAAATAAAAAATTTAATTATGAGTTTTCTGATTTTACTCTACTCATCAATGTTAAGAAAAAGTTGTAGAAACTGTTTATATCATTTAAAAAATTTGAGCTCAGAAGCAGCTAGCAGACCAGTCGCAAAATCTTCGAAATCGTGAGGATAAGAATTCCAAGTGCTGTGTTGCAAGCCACCACAGAATATTGGAACTATATCAGGACTTCCATAAGAAATTGTGTGCCGACTTCTGTTGAAGACTGAATCGAATTCAACAGGATTGGCCTTCCATCCTGCACAAGACGTGAGGCATATTTTAGTGGACGTATAGCCATTAAAATCATCAAAAGGCTGGAAAGCAATAGAAGACTCACCTTTTGTCACTGCACTAGGATCTTCATAAAAGCCAGCAATTATGGAAACATGACCAGGTCTTGACTCTGTTGGAGGGCGAGCATGAGACACTCCCCAGCGACCTTGTGTTTTGATAATGTTTCTTAAAAATGGTGCTCTGTAATTTCCTTCAGCATCCGGCTCATAGAACTTGTCAGCACGCAAGCCATCAGCTGCATTATAACTTTAGTTTCCCACGATAAATAAAATTAAGAATTCAAATAAAATTATGCTAGGATGTTGAGAAAAAGTCAGCTCCCAGCAGGAGTTCTATACCAATCAAATGGGAAAGTTCAAAAAGAAACGGGTGACACTTGGAGACTACTTCACTAGACATACTCAAACAATGGTAATAATCCAACCTCGATAACTGAGACATTAGAGTATTTATTGTCAAGTAAAACACAGAGTTCAAAGCTAAAAGGCTGGCTGGCATGAGCAACTCACTTATCCATTGAATTGATACGAGCGCACACAATAAATATCCGCTTTGCAAGTAACACCCTTGAGCAAATAGCTCAATCCATGATAATCACCAACCAAATCCCAAGAACGTAAAGGTGACGTTTCATACAGACAATTCAACAAACAGCGACGGTGCAATAGATCTTACCAACTAGAAGAACAAGACGCTTGGCAGGGGCAGTGAAGCGAGGGGTGACGGGATCCATGCCATGAACAATAGGTGTCTTGAAATAAATGTCGAATATGCTGAGCATGTAAACCGCATGTAGAATCACCCCCAGGACCACCAGCCATCTCTCCCGCCTCTTCAGCCACTTCGTTCTACTGGTTGCCGCCCCTTTCTTCCCCTGGGCATCTCTGCTGCCCAAGATCCCATGGCTGCGCATTTTCTGTATCTTCGGCTTCGATGAAGCTTATTACTGCAAGAAATAGAATCAATACTTAGTGGCAACGGGCCTTAATGATATAAGCCCGTGAGATGTTGTGATAGCGCTAAAGAAATAAACAGACTTTGAGTTGTGCTCTAAAGAATTAAATCAATGAAATATTCCCATTCTCTTGCACAATATTGTTTTTCCTGGGTTACTCAACGATTACTTACTGTCCTGTTTCTGTTTTCCTTCGGTTTGAGAATCAGGATTTGAAATTTTTTGGGGGAAAGAAAAAAAAACCTTCTTGTTTCGGCTCGCCAACTAGTTACTCAACCCCAGAATGTAGGACATGGGAATGGCGGAAATTACTAGAGCTCTGATTTTGACTTGTTCTACTCTTTCATCGTATCGGTATTTTTAGTTGTAAATCCACGTCGAATAAAACTATTTTTACTTGCTTACTGTAGATTTGGAAACGCGGTAAAAAAATACTTTTAAACAAGTCGAGGTAAATATGTGAATGAGATTATCTCATTTTACGGAAAAACATAGTTGAACGTAAGTTTGGTTTTTACCATCACTCTACCATACAGACACATTACTAAAATCACTCTAAAAAATTAATTTAAACAATCATTTATATACTCATTTGGTTAACTGTAGAAGTTAATATTATTTAGGATTTATGAGGTAATTAATGTAAGAATAATTTTTTTATGTTGCATAGACATGATTTTCCAATCTTCAAAAAACATGCCTTTAATAATGTGAAAACGTTTTTTCAAAGAAACCTTCAAGAAGTGGATTCCATAAATAAAAAGACAATAATATCGTTTTTTCTACCTTGATTAAACAAAGGAAGCAAGATTCTTTATTACACTGTCCAATATTATAAAATGGGGGCAAACAAGGGACCGTTTGGAAGAGCATTGGGAAAAATTAACTTTTATTCATAATACATTTTGAAAAATGATTTTTCTCCATAATGCATTTTAAAAAATTACATTATGTTTAGATGACCATTGGAGAAGTGACTTTTTTATGAAAAATAAACTGGTTTGGATAAACTCTAGATTGGTGAAAAATTACTTAAAATGGTATAAAACTCAGTTTTATATTTTGATTAGCGAACGAGGCATTAGAGTTAAACCAATGGCAACAACCAACATGATAGTTGAGACGAGCCACAGAGATGATGGGCGAGCGCAAGTTGACGACGGAATCCGAGAGTGGAGACAGGGAAGATCACATAAACGACCACACAACCCCAGGTCCCAACTCACAATCCAAGATATGAGACTGAGAATCTGAAAGCGTACATACTGAGAATCTGATATGTTGATTGCTGAAGCAAAAAGCTGAAGAACTGAGTGAATAAGGAAGCCAAAGAATCTAGGATCTGTTGTGTTGTGTGTGCACGGCACCGCAGTGCCGCATCGAGCACAACTGTGAGGCGATGGCACGAGCACGACTGGCATGGCCAGCAGCATAGGACTGTCGTGCTGTGGCCGTGTGGGTGGCAACGGCAGTGAGGGCACAAGCATGAGACTAGAGAGGGAAGAACTAGAGATGCCGATACGAGACCGAGATGGAGGGCGGAAGTGCTTGCCTAGTTGGCTTTACTCATCTTCAGGTTTAGATTTTAATGATTTAAAATTTTAAAAAAGTCATACTAAATGGATAGGCACGGTCAACCCAAGATTATGTCCGTAACTCATCCCGTTTACCTCACCTCCATGCCCATTTAAACCCACCTGTTACGGGATGCTTTTCAGGTAGACCCAAACGTGCAAAACTTCTACGAAGCAGGACAGATCCATTGAGTTTCAGTCTTTCGAATCATTTGCTCAACCCTAGATGGAGAGAAGCATAGTTGCGAGGGGAGTGACGAGCAATGGGAGAGATAAGTGTGCTTTTGAAAGGATTGCGGTATAAAACCTTTCAGCATTGTCCCCAACATCACTTTTCTCTCTTCATGCAAGAAAGAACTTCATATGCAAAATGCATTCCCTACCGGAGCATTCCCAAACATTGAAAAAAAAAGAGGTTTTTCTGCTCTAAAATGCATTCTATAGCCTCCAAAATCATTACCAAACACGCTAGCATCATTTGAATTTGAAACTCTGGGCGCCGTTGGCTGTTTCTTTTATCTCTCAAAATTTTAAGAACTCAGAATCCAATTTAATGGACAAAACACAACAAAGCAAACCCCTACGTACTTTGTCCCTCAATTCTTAAATCAACCAAAAGCGAATGTAACATCGTTGCAAGATCATCGTCACTAAAACAAAATAGACTAAAATTACAAGAAGTTGGATCAAATCTAGCAGTGGCAGTGGGAAACACAATGCAAGACGTGGCACTCGGATAATACACTTATCAGTCCTCACTCAGTAATTAAATGAGGACTCACTATTTTAGTAGCTACAGTACTAGCTAGGACTCACTTGGATCGGTTGCCGTGGGTAACCATGTCGGTGTAGCACTTGCCGCAGACTTCACGGTTGCCAGAGGTGCCCGGAGGAACACACTTGCACCGTTCACAGCAGGTACTGCATGCTCTTATGCACACTCTCTTCCTTGAGTGCAACTGGCACCGATTCTCACACAGTGGCACGCAATCTGCATTTGCATTCACATATATTTCTCTTTCAGTCAACCTTCATCACTTGTGTCTAAGAATATCATATCAGACATAATGTCAATTAGTACCTTTGTTTGATCTAACTATGGGAGCTACTGGAGCTGGCGCTGGAGTAACAGGAGGATTTACTGGCGGCCGTGGTGCCGGAGCCACTGGTGGATGCGCCGCCGTCGGTGGAGGGGTCGGTGACTTTCCGACTGGGGCTGGTGGAGGAGTTAATGGCTTCAGTGGTGGCGATGGTGCAGGGGCCACAACTGGAGCCACCGCCAAAACCGGAGGTTTCACATACTTCTCCTGTTTCATATACCATTAAATTTACAGTGAAAGGGTGTGAAAAAGGCCAGACTTTATGTAGAAAAAGAAGTCACAAAAGAACCATGAAAACCCAGACATAGATATATTCAGGGACCATTCAACTTCAATGTATATGGGGATTTTCCGGTCGTTAAGACGGGATCAGAGAAAACGATTAACGGATCAAGATTTAGTGTAACGATTAGAAAGCCGTACCTGATTGACGACCTCTTCATTATAGGAAGAAACCTGCATATAATATGAAGAAGGAAAGAAGGCAGTATTTGCATGTCAGGAAACAGGAAGTTTGAAAAAAATTTCATGCTTACTTGTTTAAGTTTGAGAGGGTGGAAAGAGTGAAGCATACATTAGTAATGAACAGAACACATATGGCCAGCAGCAGTGAAAGAGGAGATTTGGAGTTGAAAGCCATTCTTCTGAAGCAGAGGCAGGACAGGAACAAATTACCAGAGATCAGTCACGCTATTGCCGAACCAGAAAGCAGGGTGTGACATAAATAGAGGTTACTTTAAGCAGAGAGAGAAATTTCAGTCTAACTAAAATATCATTTGTGATCAGTAGTTATTTTAAAATATCAGAACTAATAATTTTTAGTGAATAAAATATCAGACAGCAGGGTGTTTGAAAGTAAAATATCAGAACTAATAATTTTTAGTGAATAAAATCATTTGTGATCAGTAGTTATTTTAAAGAAGATATTTTAGATTAAAATATGTAATTTAATAAATAATTAAATTTTTTAGTAGGTAAAAATGTATTATTGAAAGTAAGATATTTTAAATTATAATATGTAATTCATCCCTCTGGGTGCAACTTTGTCTAAAAAGCATCTCGATTTTCGAAAAAATTTTTTTTGGCCAATGTTGAAAATAAAATTTAGAAAATGGAGAAAGAGAAGAAACTCAACGTTTACATGGCGTTCTTGAAAATAAAATTTATAAAATGAAGAAACGACAAGATTTGCGACAGAAAACGTTCAACAACGTGACATCACAAAATATTTTAAAAATTCATAAAATTAGTATAAGGTCTCATAAGTAACTGTTAAGGTTGTCGTCAACAACTTTACCAACCTTCTTTAACAAACTCAACAGCTATTCTTAAAATTTTATGTTAATTTTATGAATTTTTGAGATAAATTTATAATTAGTTCAGTTGTTTAGTTGCTCTGGATTATTTTCCCTTTAAAATTTATAGTTTGGAGCTCCAAACCATAATTTTACTCCAACAAACGAGTCGGTAAAAATATTGGATGTTTGGTTATGGTCAACATTGACAGAAGTGCTTTTTCTTGGGTTTACACACACACTGATCTGACCTGCCTATGCATCTGACACGTACCTGTCTTAATAAGACGATTGAAAAGCCATTCTCTATCTTCTGAATTGTGATTTATGACTCCACAGCTCAGTTTGACAAATTTAGAGGTCAAAATAAATGATATCCAGTTCAGTTCAATTAAGTTTAGGGTGTTCTGTTGCTTGATCACAGCTAATAAGCTCCATAACCAAAACAAGGAGCAAGGGTGGGCCAAAACAAGGGCTGTCATTGTACGAGAAAGCGTGGCTTTTCCTTCTCTTCCCTGCTTTTCAATCCAAGCTTTATGACACGATTGATTGAAGAGACATGGCGCACAGCTAATGATCACAGAGTGTGTTTTTTCTCCTGTGGCCAGAAGCAGAGTTCACAAACAAGAACTGCTAATCACGGACGGTGAAGTTTCTCGCGAGTTGTGAGTTTTGTAAGGTTGCTTAGTTCGAAATTGTGTGTGTTTAGAACTCCGTTAAAATAAAAAAATTATGTTCAGAGAAAAGAATTTACAAATTTTTAAATGATTTTACGAATTTTAAGATGATTTTTACAAATTTTAAGATATTTTTATAAATTTTAAGATAATTTTATCTCAACTTGCATGTTCCGTTGTGAGTTGAAGTGCTCAAGGAAGCACAATCACTTTGTGACGAAGTACAGCCTACAGTACTTGAAATGAATGATGTTACGCAATGCTTAATGTTTCCTGTGATTGATTGAAATTTTTGGTTACAGCAACTAAATAAGCATGAAAGTCTTGATTTTTAATATATGATGATGATAATTAAAGCAGTGGTTGGATAAGGGAGGGGTGAAGATTCAAGTAAAATAATAAATTGGAGTAATGATACCCTGAACTTGAGTGCTCAGTGTCATTAATAATAATATACCTAAAAAAAGTAATTAACCATAGTTTAGTGAGGGATGGAAGAAGGGAAAAATGGTATTGGGTATTCATTTGGCTTTGGCAGTGGCCTCGCAGAGATATTTATGGGTGACAGCCAGTTTTTGGGTCCCAAATATTGCAGCATTTAGTTGAACCATCGCCAAGGACGAGGGAATCCAAGCAGGTTGCTGTTGGAGGGTGATAGCTTCATTTAAATTTCTCTCTCAAGTTTGATTTAACCCTATGGTATGGGACATGGGTCCTCATATGGGATGTTTGAAATTATTGTAGAGAAGTGATTTTACATACATCAAAATAAATATGTAGAAAAAATTATCTCGTTTTACAGAAAAACGCTATTGATCTGGATTTTGACTTATCCAAACAAAATGTCAAACAAAACTATTACCAAGTTTTGATTTTTATATTTGCGATTCCCCGATTAACGCCTTGTTTGGTAGCCCCTTGAAGAGGACCAGGCAAAAGCTTTAGTACTACATTGTGCTTGTTTGGCAACATCGTTGCCAAAACGGTACGTGTAAACCGAAACAAAACCATCTTAAAATTTATAAAAACCATCTTGAAATCCGTAAAACCATCTCAAAATCCACAAAATGCCTCAGAATCTGTAAAATTCATTCTCCCAACAGAGTTCCCAAACATTCACATTGCCTGCTTGCTCGACGCAAATGCTTTACGGTTTACAGGGGAAAAGGAATATACATGAGCTGGGTGCCGTGTGACCGAGCAAATAGTTTTGTCAGTTCTTGGATAATACTTTGGAGGTTTTACCTCTCAATGGGCCCGTTTGGCAAACTGTCATAAACCATTTATAAGTGCTTATTCACATAAGCCGAGGCAAATATGTGGAGGAGATTGTCTCGTTTTACGGAAAAGTACTATTGAACGTGCTTATGAAAATAAGCCAGATCATTCCAAACAGGACCAATATCATTTCGATCTTCCTTTTCATCAAACAACAAATAAAATTACATTTCTTTCCATAGTCCATCAAATATAAATTATTATATATTGGTTTTCTTCTCCCCTTTCTTTCATTTTCCCATCATTACATTCCCTTTACCCAGCGGATAAAATGCAGATGTAACGTGATTGTTTAGAATGCATTAGGGTTCTGAAGTACATTTTCACGTGAATCGAAACAAACTTCTCTCACACTTACCTTGAGATCCGAAATCCGTTCTCGTAACGGATTCCTAAACAAACCTATTAACCCATGAATTCTTAATTCCATCTAGATTCTTTTACACACGCACGCTTGAGTATCCACTTGAAATCATATACTAGGGTGGGGTTGAGCTGAATTGACTTCAGTTCAGAGTTATAGCTCGATTCAACCTACCATG
>JANTPZ010091385.1:0-23776 GCA_025593235.1 Vachellia pachyceras
ATCCTACTAAACAGGTAGACTTGATTTTTCTTGTCATCTTCCTATGCAGAAATGTCTGAATGATGCACTGATGGGAATCCTTCGAGTCCGAGATCTTATAAGCCCTCCATATATTTCCTCTCAACCATCAATGAACGTGCATAAGATCTCGAGCTCTGATCAATTTGTGATAGTAGGAAGTGATGGCCTGTTTGACTTCTTCAGTAATGAAGAGGCTGTGGAGTTTGTCGAGTCTTATATATTGAGCAATCCATTTGGTGATCCAGCTAAGTTTCTTATCGAGCAGCTTGTAGCAAGAGCTGCCGATTCTGCAGGTCATTTGTGAAGTCTTATCCCATCTTTCTTTCTTTTTTGGCCTCAGTTCATTCATTTTGTGAAAGTATGTGTCTTGTTTGATGAATTATTAGAAGATAGCTAAGCAAGGCTTATGCAGGTTTCAGCTTGGAAGAGTTGATGAATGTTCCGGCTGGTAGGAGGAGGAGGTATCATGATGATGTAACCGTGATTGTGATCATTCTCGGCATGAATCATCGGACTTCAAAGGCATCAACTTGCATCTAAGCTTTCAACCAGTATTTTCTTGGGTCCCTGTGTATATATCTGGTATTAGAACCCTGAATCATCAGCGCCTTGTTATATCCAAAATTTGTTCCCTGGGTGTCATCATTTTCTTCGAAAATTCGACAAATGTACAAGCGTGCGTGTTTTTGCTTTTTCCTAAAGCATGCAAATTTAAGAAATGTGCGACCGTCTAAGCTTGGAAATAGGAGGCGTTAGACGCGAGTACAAAAATAGGATAGGACACATTTTTTATTTTTCTGATCCTATTCTTTGCCAACTACAAAAGCATTTTTCATTGTATTTTGAATTTCAGAGTCCAGAAATTCCTCGATTATTTAAAACAAAAAAAATATATCTTATATCACTACGAATTGCAACTAAGAAAACCTAAGTATGAATATTTCTGCTCATTGTGTATGATGGAATATGCTATGATATTTTAATGTTTTGAACTATGCTAAAACTTCAGCAAAAATAAGATATAATTTAATGTATTAGGCTAATAAATCTGATGGATTTTATTACTTGATTTTTTAAAGTCCCTGCATTTAGTATTACTATGATATCTACCCAGATGAGATCTGTTTTAGTCTCTCTCTCTTTTTTTCAATGTGAGGCCACTTGTTCAGCTTGCTCCACCTTTTTATCTTCTCGGGCTCCAAGCTTATGATAATTAACTCCAATAGACACATGGTCGTTGCTTTAATGCTTTTTGCATTTTATTTCCCTATTGATGTCCGCACTGGTTTTGGTCCACATCCAAAATCACCATCACATGGCTGCCTCCGCAATCTTTCGCTTTTATGTTTGCTGTTTCTGCCATCTCACATCACAACTTTTAACTGTTAAGTTCATATGAGATCAGTATTCTAACAATTCAAGTTTACCGTTCAATATTGAAGACTAATTTAAGATCACGGATTTATGTTATTGACTACTAAATACAAGCACTTGATGATGTGGGTTTCAACCCATGTGGCAAACAAGAAAGAATTAACTTGTCCATAGAATTACAAGGATTTGTTTTGTGGTGTGATGTCAGTTGCCGGCAGGAAGATATCTCAAGGTTTTAGGCTTTTGAGGTGTAAATACGATATGCCAAACTGGTTGGCCTTAAAATGAGATTCGGCAAAAACAAAGAGTGGTATTCACTGTGTGATACGTTGTAATTATGCTAAAGATGGGACTCATAGGCCAGTTGCTTGAATCAAGCACCACCCATTGTTTTTTCCTCTTTTTGGCCAATGCCACATTTTGTTGTCAGGACGACAAATTACTAACAATAGTATTCGATTCAACAAATTGGGTGTAAGGAGGATAACATCTTCTGACCTCAGTGCCGAATGTCAACAAAGGATTAGTTCTTTTGGTATGAGAAGCTAATTCGAGTAAAAGTCATCCAGTCCTTCTGATCACTCTACATCCACCGAAGTTGGTAATGTTGCTTTCTCATCTATATCAGTGAGCTCTACTTCTGTCATTAGAATCTCGTAATGACTTCATTTTTCTCAGAAAATGAACACTTACCCACAAATTTCAGACTGGGTTATTTTATTAGTTGACAAAACTTGAACATCTTTTAAAAAAAATCCCAATACTGCAACGAGGTGTAACTTAAAATAGCGTTAAATAAAGTATACAATAACATATTTTAAAGTGAAGAATACCAATATGATGCAGTTGTTGAAACAAATTTATAAATCCATCAAGCCCTGCAAGCGAACGCCCCAGAAATCACGGGTCACTCGATGTTGAGAAATTAAATGCAGACCTAGCTCCCTGCAGTAAATGCTATAGTAACCATATTAATTAGTTACCTTTACCAAGCATTGCTTAATTAATGTAATGGTCTTGATTAATGAGACCATTCGCTCGGTAGCTTGTGGATTTATTAGGCTTGCCTTGATGCCCATTTCAGTGTAAAGCAAATTAAATTCCTTTTCTTGATCAGTTTTCAGCTTCTATCTTGCACTTTGCGTCCCTCGTATCATTCTCCGTTTTTCTCTTTTCATCAGTCAAGATGCACACCGAATTAGCTCTGGATGAATCATTAAGCATAAGCGAATGTCAACCTTCATGCCTCCTTCTCAAGCTTAAATGTCAACCTCCATCTGTTAAATTCATTATATATTTTATTTCATTCTCCATTTTTAAAAAAACGCTTTAATTTGAATATGTCTGAAATCTGAACACTTCACCACTAGCAGAGACTGAAATATGAGATCCCTTTACAGGGCAGTCAAAGTTTGCGTGGAATATAATGAGCACATTCTATTCTTAACCATGAGGCCTTGAAGGAATAGTTTTTGTCGGGTGCAATTGAGAATCATATGGATGAAGTCAAGTTTACCATATTAAAACATGAAGATAGAAATCCATTTATAGGGAAGACTTCATCATATACACTGGTTCAGTACCAAAATAAGCTACTAACAAAATGTAAAATCGACCCCTAAATAATATACCATAACTTGTATTTCCCTACGTTACAAAATCAGCACTCCAAAAAACTATCTCTGGCCATTCACATTCTCTTCTTCCCTTCCAATTCCTCACATGATGGAACATCCATTGGCATTTTCATCACTGAAGATCTCAAAGGAAACTGACGGTGCAGATTGCAGCTGGTAAATTTCATGGTCTAGGCCTGCTTGCATGGAGGGTGCTGATGGTGGAAAATAGTACGAAGCATGACCACCACCCATTCCTACCATTGGATATGATCTATAAGTCGCTAGATAAGCCATAGGAGGATAATAGGTTTCGGGGTAAGTGTATGGTTGCTGATGTGTAGGGTTGAGATTCATTTGCCCAGGAGTCTGGAATTCAGTGTGTGCAGGTGCAGATACCGAATTCGAGCCATTGTTACCACCACCACCAGCTTTCCTTTTCTTCTTTCTGCCAGAGCCCCCGCCGCCGCTTTTCTTGTCAGCGCCTCCACTTTCTCCGCCTTTATGGCCTTCCGCTGGAGTCTGATTACCTCCAGGAGGAATGACCGTTGCGTTGGCGCCATTTTTTGAGTCGCTGGTTTTGCTTTTGCTGCTGTTGTTGTCGTCACAGTTGGCAGCACTTTGAAGTCCCTCGTTTTTGTCGGAGTTGGGGTTTGATTCGGATTTATCAGTGGAATAGTTTTCCACGTTTTGTTGGTCTCTCTGTTCGTTCTTCTTCTTTGCTTTACCGGAGGATTTTCCCTTCCCTGTCACATTTTCCGGCCAAATTTCCGCATGTTTTCCTGCTTTGATCAGCTTTCCAATCAGGATGCCAACGCCAACACTTCCGGTGACCGTTACTTTCTGTTGCTGTTGGTCAACTGTTGTTGTGAAAACACCTGTAAAAGCAACGAGGTTCCATACATGAAATCTCTGTTATTTCTACCATAGTAAAAAAGAAACTGCAGGTTAAAGAAAACAATGACTAATGATTTGGGTTAACTCAGCAAAGTTAGGAGCTTCATAATCCAGTCATGCATGGGAAAAAGAACAAGGAAGAAGCCAAGCAGAGGCATAGTACTGAAGAAAGAGTTGAACTTTCAAGTCAATTCCGTGTTAAAGCGTATCCGGAACAGACAAAAGAGAAGAATTTTCTATTTAAGCTTAATTTGTTTGTACCATCAATTCTCTGTAGAACTTTCTTGACTTTCCTCCTGCAACCTTCGCAGTGGATAGGAACTTTCAAGAGCCAAGTCTGAGAAACAGAGTGAAGAGAAACCAAATTTGAGACTTGAGAAGAGATAAAGGAGCTAAGTTTATATTAGGGTGTGATTCTTGAGTTGTTGTAATTACCTGATACTTCAAAATATGAGAGGTAGCTTCAGCAGATTTTGCATCCATTTGTACTTGAGAAAGGGAATGGTGAGGACTGGAGCAAGTGGAAATTTGAAATTATAGAGGAAGAAGAAGAGTGTTGTGGGGCTTAAAGGAGAAGGGAAAATGCCAAGAACGTACTCTGTAATATGTACTCCGTAAGGGAGCAAAGTGCGCAGGCCAGGATGGCCATCAAAGTAGAATGAGACAATGACAGAAGAACACATTGTTTCCATCTTTTTGTAATTTCACCATTATTCTACTCTTATTTTCCTCGTACATCCTTCCCTTTGTTACCCAAGACACTTGAGTATTGTTATATTTTTATTATTATTCTTTTTCCTCATTTTTTTGTCCATTATGGATGTTGTAAGCTTTTGTTTTCTTGTGATGACCAGTGATTTGTTATCCATGAACCTAAGCTAGTTGTAATTGTTGCAGACAAGATTCTCCTACATATCAGATATTTATATATTAAGTTGGCACTAGGTTATGTGATCTTGGCACTCACACCTGCAAATTTCCTTTAATTTGCATGAAAGTGGATGCACCAAAACAATCTTTTTAGAGTTTTGACTGATTGAATAGGTCCACACCAGCAGGTCCCTGAAATTGGCCCCCATCATTTTCTAGGAGAGGACAATTTTTGGTTGAAGGAGGGAAATAAGGGAACCAAGGAACAGAAGAGAGGACAAGGTAAAAAGCGCCAATGGGTTCAACAAAATATATGCCCACAAGAAACCTCTTTCAATGCATTGCTCATAAATCACTCCTCCAATTCACCTACTTGCCTCCATTTATTCCCCCTGCAAGCAAACCAAAGGCAAAGGACTGGTCGTCTCTCAACTAAACTTGTTCCCCACATACGGATATGACTAGGGCCATTTATGGGTAATTCTCTCGAGTCCCTTTTAACAAACAAACAAAGAGCGTACCTAAATCCATTCATTATAGTATACTTATGAACAACTTTGTGATGCAGAGTTTAGAGGAAAATCCTTGCTCACTAACACATGCTTATATGACTAGTGAGACCATTTTTAGAGACTGGAGAGTTTATTCTCTGTACATGTATTTCCAAATTTGAAGAAAAAACTGTGGTTTCAAAATCATAAATTAAAATAAACGTGGTGAGCAAGGTTTGTGCATATCACTCTTTGTTCTCCAAGCTCTATGTGCGTCAAAAGCTTGGTACGAGCAAAATATCGTCCAACTGGTTCTTTTTTTGCCGGAGTCCTTTTGGTTTCTCACCGTAGAAGGTTCCCAATATGTGATTTGTAAATTGTACACAGAGTTCAGGTTAGAGTGAAAAAATCCAAGTAAATTAAGATAAAAAGTACTATTGTACTAGAAATACGGAATATGGGACTATAGTTTTGAGCAAGCAACCTAGGTTTCGAATATTGTATGAAAAATAAAATGGTAACTAAGTTATATAGTCGAAATCATGTCATTTTTAAAAAAATTATTGCAGCTTTTGAAATATTTGTTTGTGGCTGGACTCCTATTCACGACAAACTATTTATTTTATTCAGGTTATGTGAATAAGAAAAAGCAGAGAGATTTGGGATAAGAATATTAGATCAATTTGAAAACACGGTAAAAAAATATTTTTATGTAAATTGAGGTAAATATATGAAAGAAATTATCTCTTTTTAAAAAAACTGTTTAACATATGCATGAGGAATGTAAATGTGTGAAGAAACACATTAATGTTTATAGAGTTTTTTTTTTGCCTGAATGTTTCTAGAGTTGATGACTTATGATTGAGGGATGTCATGATCCACATAATCGCACATTTATTCTGCAATCCACCTGTTAGTGGGGTAGGCAAGTCCCCTATGCCCTATCCGACAGTTCTAGTTTTCCCACAGAAATTAACTTTCCCTAAACGAGCGTTCCCCATAGCGGTTCTTCTGATCTTCCAATGGTGTCGTAAATAAGATCATTTAAACAGAGAGGGGATTTAAGTTTTAACTAGTTTACTGAACAACAAAACAGACAGTGTACTGTACTCCACAATTTTATTTATATTAAACCAAATTTTGAATTATGTGGGTAGGTAGAGAGATTTAAAGAAGCCATCAATCATGACTTTTGCTTTGGGCTTCCCAACTGAGCAAGGAGAGGCGTACATACAAATTATTACTAATACTCTACCCTATATCTTTGTTGAACAGTCAATCATTATTATTACTGGGACCATAAGTACATGTATTCCAAACCCTTTCAAACTTATTTCTTCAATCAGAAGTTCACTTCACCCACTGACATTGGCGACTTTAATTATTATGCAAATCATTAAATGATGAGATATCTCACATACTCGTACCTGAACCTCTTGTATTTTTAATGCCCTCTAATCTCCTCCTGACATAACCCCAATTAATCCGTGCAACTCATGCTTGGCTCAACATTAATTATAGATTAAACTTGCTTACTATTCCAAACTACTCAAACTCAATATAACCCATTTCCTGCATTCACAAACTGAAAAATCAAGTTCATTCTCAAAACTTGAACCCAGTTGATGCCAAGTTTCGCTCTCACCGTGACCTTGTTCATCAACAGCCAAGTACCAGAAGTAGAGGCACAGAAAAATGAAAGCAAAATGGGAACGGGCCGGTCCATATAAAGATAACTCAATTTGCTACTAATGTAATCAAAACATGGTAGGATTTATATTTCCAGGTAAATATGAATTGCACATAATGAAGGTTTTAATTGCGTTATAAAATTGTATCAAAAAAATTGCGTTATAAAATCTTGTTTTATAATTGCGTTATAAAATCTTGTCTTATCCCCCAACAACCAGTTTGGGCTCATTCTTAATTGACAAACGCAACATAGAACTAATAGAGACACATAAAGTCATGCATTCATGTCCTGTTAGTGTATGCAATACTAATTGCAAATACAGATAATGCCCATTTAGTTTTCAGATATTTTAACGGTGTCTTCCTTGGCCAACACCTCTTCCTTGTCAGGTTCTTCAGTCTTCATCTCCTTTGACTCTGCTTTCTCACCGTCTCCAGAAACATCATTTAGCTGCAAAACAGCACAACCGTTTTTAGTATGCCTGGCAAACTTGATGTTGGGAATAAACCATACAATTCTGAGAGAAAATTTCAAAGATAACACTGCCAAATGCAGAGACTTACCCCAAGGTTTCTTAAACTAGCAGTAACATCCTCTTGTTGTTGCTGAAGGGTTGTCCTAAGGTCTTGAAATTCCTGGTTTTGATTTTGCAAATAAAATTTCAAACATATTCATTTGAGACAGAGCAGATGAGAAGACTGAAATCACACTTACTGTTCGGAGTTGCTCCACTTCAACATTGAGTGTCTTCTTGAGTTCAGAAAGCTCCTGCATAAACCGAAGAGAATGTTTGAGTTGCAATGCCACAAAGCAAGTGTAAAATGATGACCATGGAAAATCCTTAAATCTAGGGCGGCTCATACTGGAGTTATCACATGCATAACTTCATCTCTGAGGATAGTAATATTACACTACAGGTTTTTTTGTCAATTGCAGTCAACCATGAGCGTCAAGTACCCATTTGTTGGTTTCTCCTCAACTTTCATTACCTAGACAAGCTGCTGTTCATCAGCCATGGGCATCATTATATTAGGGAAAAAAGACATTAATGTAGAACACCACCATTCACCCTGAAAGTTCTAAATGCGAGACCTCATTAAATTAAATCTAGTATTCTTATTACATCATAAAAGCATTTCTTTGAGATACTAGAGCTGTACCGTTGAAAAGCCCCTATTGGAAAGAAATAAAAGTTTAAAACCTCTTTAAATATCTTAAAGACATTTACATCGCATTTGATGTTTGTTGTGGCGGAGGGGATGGAAAGAAAGGAAGAGTCCAAGCATAAAACTTCAGATTTAGACGTGTCATATATCTACATAGGCAAATAAGCAACACGGAAGCTATAAAATATGAAGTATAAACAGATAGGAACAAAACTATGCAGCGTTTTGCCGAGGTTAACCATCACTCACATCGCGATAGACCTTCACTTGCGTGTCTAGCTTTGACCTCCAATTATGTAAATCCTAGTGGCCAGGAAAAGAGAATCGGTGAAAACATAATAAACAACAAATCCACGAAAGGTAAATATTTAAATACATAAAAAGGTTCAAATCGTTCGTTTATGGACGTTATATCATAACAATACTTCGGATTTGAAAAGATCCGCAATAAATTTCACCTGTTTCAAGCTCTGAATTCGGTTAAGAAGCTCCGTTCTTGACTGGTTAAGTTCCTGCAATTGGGCATAGCAATTCGAAGAGTCCAAGATTACATCAAGCTTAATGGTTTTCAACTATCATTTTGGATCATCTAGCTAAATGACCTTAATAAAGAACCAAAAGAAAAATTGAAGTTGCCTACGTTTTGTTTTGCACAGTGTTGAAGCACCAAACCTTGACAGAATGTTCAGATGGAATTCTACTTGACAGATAAGCTAAAAGTGAAAAACTTACCGTAATTTTGGATGAAATCGAAGCCGTGTTGTCCTTCGTCTGAGGGCAAAAAAGATCAGGAAATTAAAAATCCGTAATAAAGTAAAAAACTCTCATTTCTGGGCAACGATAAGCTGCAAGTTTCTTGATCCCTAATAAAAATGGAGAAGGGGAAAGAAAATAAAGCAGGTAGGGGAGTTTACAACTGATAATGGGGCAGGAGCTGCGGTGGATTCAGGGGAAGCCATTAGCGATCGGACTGGAGTATCCCGGAAAGTCCAATGCAAGTTTTCTAGGGTTTGGTGTGAACAGTGCAGTGATACAACGTTGTATACTCAGAATCAGAGGTGAGAATTTGGCAAAAAAAAAAAAAGAATCAGAGGTGAGAATGAAACCCGGGAGACAATGGAAGTGAAATCACCAAGGACAGAACTCAAATTTGAAAACTGATGATAAGATGTGCTCCTCGGCGGGATATCATAAATTGGCGACGGTAGATTAGTAGAGTGATGAGAAGTGAGAACTTGCCCTTTTTATTTTCCGAATTTTTAACATATTATTAATTGATATTAACTTTTTTAAAAAATCAATATTTCAATATAAAATTATGCTTTTTTAATTATTTGAATATCTAACCGGACCGATTAGGTCAACTCAGAACTCAGTGACCCAACATCCAATTCTATATGTGGTAAAGCTTATAGGTTGGTCTGAGCCCACTCAAATACCTACATACATATAGGTTAGGATTTTCTCAATCCAACCTATCACTTTTTTTTAAATTTTTTAAAATTTTTCTTACCTATAAAATTTTTCAACTTGTATTTAAAAACCTTTTTATTTTTTAATACATAAAACAAGTTTTCTTTTTTTATAAATTTAATTTATAAAAATATATCATAACTTAAATATAAAATACTATATTCAAATTTTAAATAATGTAATTTAAACATTTATGATATACTTTATAAAATTAAATTCAAACTAAATACAAACCACTTACAGGTCTGACCTCTAGTTCAACTGCAATATGACCCATTGACCCATCACCTTATCCGATTCAATTATTGATACAGTTTGATAACCTTGGTTTTTTTTTCATAAATGGAGTAGTGTCAAAGGTTGAATATAATTAGTCTATATCAAATATAAAAGTAAAATAATAAATGGGGTAAATGGGCAAAAAATAACTTAAAATTTTTTGAGAATAAGTACTAATCAAACAGAAGTCATCAAGTGGTTATTTTAAACCTCAAAAGTTTTAAAATGAGACATTTTCACTCCCTTAGTTAAAAATATTAACGTTGACTATTAAAATTAACCAACCTTTCTACTGAGAGACAAATGGTGAAAGTTAACAATTTTAAATGCATGATAGAAAATTCTCTATTTTAAAGTTTATGTGTTTAAAATGGTTTCTCAATAATTTCCCTGTGACCGGTGCCCATACGTAAAATCTTACTGGTTATATTTGCCAACTCTAATAAATGTTTGCATGGACTACTAGAATCAGGAACAGAGTAAGCGCCTTCTACTTGGTGTCACGGGCTTAGTGATCTACTTGATGAAGCACCGTGCGGCCTAACAAGATTCGTTCAAACCATCGCTCAGAACTTGCTAATAAGCCTACAAGTCTAGACTTAGCTCATGAGAACTAAGGAAAGATTTATAGAGAACTTTGAAAGAGATGTAACTTGAGAGAATGCTTTGTATTGCTCTCAAATGCTTGATGATTACAAATGGCCCCTTGGGAGTATTTATACTACTCCACCTCCTCAATGGACGGTGGAGATTATTTTGATCTAACGGCTCCTATTCGCCTTCCAGAATTCTCTCCTAAAATATCTAGATATTTACACATTGAATTTAAACATGTGAAAAATGTGTAGAGAGTTATAGAATGACTAAGTATATACAAGATATCTCTAGAGAATTCTAGGGTTCTCTGAAGTAGACTATGACATTGGGCAACTTCTGAGATTAATGGTGCAGTCATGGGAGATCAAACTTCAATTTTTTTTTAACATTCTAGTGAATATCGGTTTATCAAGCTCCTGGATTAATTTGCGAAAGTTAGTTGACAATGGGTGTATGGGATTTAATTCACCTTGTATTGATCTGTTGTTTCTGATGACCATAGCCTTTGGAATCTTCTGCACAGATGAAAAATCAACAAAAGCACAGGATTTGTTGTTTCTCATGACCACAGCCTTTGGAAACTTCTGCTAAAAAAAAAATCAACAAAAGTGCATATCATTGTTTTTTCACAATACGGTGAATCGGTGTTCAACCGCTGGCCGAGAATGTGCTTACTTCAGCGGTGTGTCCATTTAGAAACGCGATAGAGAAATACTTTTACATAAGTCGAGGTAAATATGTGGATAAGGTTATCTTGTTTCGCAAAAAAAAAAATACTGTTAAACGTGCGTTTAATCTTTAAAAACGTTATTACAAATAGATCCAATATCTTAAACTAGAATGTTTCCCCGTATGACAACGTAAACACAAAACAAAAAAATGGAAATGGCTGGATTGCATACAGCCAAGCAATTATCAAGCAAAATCCCTTCTGATTTGAAAACACGAGGTGTGTGAAAAGCTTTAACATCAACACCAATATCGAATGCAAAATTCCTCAAACGCTGTGAACCATTCACACATTCCATCGCATTGATCGATAGCGCATTGATTTTTAGCTTGAGGAGGACAATCCAGCAGCAAGTTCAATTCAAAGCAAAAAGAGAAGGTAGACACTGCGTAATTAAAAGTGGAATCTTCAAGCATGCATGGAATACAAATACAAGGAATAATTATAAGTTTAGAGCTTCAGAAAGCAACGATCCACAAAAAAAACCACCGAAAAGGTAAAGCCCAGAGTTCCCGCCTTCTGTCACTTTAATCATAAATATTTCTCTCTACAATTTTAATACTATTTTTTTCTCCTAATACAATTTTAATACTGTTACTCACTGATCTTTCACTCTATCCGGGTTTAATTATTCGTATAACTGTTTCAGCCACAGTATATAATACTAATAGGAATTTATTAGCCCCGCAATGCGTGTGGATCGATCTATTTGTTTGGAGTCGGATCTGGCTTTTAGAGCTTGTTTGGATGTGATTTTAAGAATAACTTTTACAGATTTCGAGATAAAACTTAGGTTTTGAAAAGTGGTTTATGTTTGGGAAGTTATTAGCTTTTACGGATTTCGAAACAAAAAAGTGGATAGAAAAGAGGAAAGAGGAAAAAAGTAAAAAGGATGAAAGAGAAAGAAAGAAAAAATAGGAAAGAGTATATAAATAAAGAAAAAGTAGGAAAGAGGAACGATGAAAAAGTAGAAAAAAGCAGAAAGAGAAAACCTATGTTTCAAACCGAGATTTTGTAACCAGAATAGGTTTTGGAAAAAAAATTTCCTTGAACAAAACCTCAATTTTAAGGTAAAACCTAGATTTTAAAATCAAATTTAGATTCCAGAATGGGTTTCCAACAAACCCTTGGTCAAATGCAGTCAACCATCTAATTAAATTATATAAAATAATTTCCAATGGAAAGTAGAAAATCAGTCATTGGAATTGGTCATACTTTCAAATGAAACGCTGTCGCTTGTCATCATTCTCGACTCTTTGCAAGCTGCCTTGCAAGGTGATTAATTTCAGGAATCTCAATTTCCAATCCCAAAAGAAAGGAAATTCTTTCTTCATTGCAAAGAAAAATAAGCCACACGGGTTCTAGAAATTTGCCCATGTAGCTGAGCCCCATTACTAGGCCAAGCTCTCTCCCTCTGCCAGAGCTTCGAGCGGCCTCATCCGTGACTCCCAGAGCAATGAGTCAGGAATCGTTTATATACAACTTCGTGGCTCGGGGGACCATGGTGTTGGCAGAGTACACCGAGTTCACTGGGAACTTCCCGGCAATTGCTGCTCAGTGTCTTCAGAAACTACCCTCCTCCAACAAGTTCACCTACAATTGCGATCGCCATACTTTCAATTTCCTCCTCGAGGATGGTTACGGTACATCTAAATTACTCTGATCTCTTTTCGCTGGTGACTTTTTTTGTCCGTTGCATTTCTATGGCTTGTCTGTTCTAGCTTCCCTGAACTAAAATGACGAACTTGAATTGCTTATTTAACTAATGGATCTGATCTTGAAATAGATATGGCTTGTCTAGAAGCCGTTTCCATGGCGCCAAGATTTCTTTTTTCGGGTTAATTTAGCCGTCGATTGATTGTCCTTGCGGTGTTATGTTTACTTTTATGGCTTCTGAATTTTGTTAACTGTTCATGAGATCACTGAAATACAGAGGAATAGAGTCTGGATGCTAAGGTCTGATTAAGTTTTGTTGTTCTATTAGTCATTTGACTCACGACATCTCTGTTTTTGGTCTTCTTCTCAACCATTCTCCTCAATCCTAAAGTGCCTCTATAGACGGTTGAGAAACATGAGTATTCTGAAGGGCCTGCTGGCCCAATTGTTAATCCATTCCCAAAAGACTTGCTCTAGGAGAGGTCAGTTAACGGCTAGTGGGAAGTCGTGGGAAAGTAGTGGAGAAGAAAGGTAATGGCGGTAAGGGGGTTGTGAAGAGCTCAAGTGGCGACTTGGAGAGATTATAGCCTCTCAAAAGCTTGATATGATCAGTCTTTATCCGTTGGTTTTTTGCATTAACGGGTGTTGTGTCATTTTGCTTCTTTTAGTGCTGATATTGAAATTTGATAGCCCTGTAGCTTATTCCTTCTTCTATTATGTCTGCTTTATGTTTCTGGTATATTGCTACTTTAGTGAGTTTCTATCTATCTGAATTCCATCCATGTTCCATCACCTTCAATTTCAAATGAGGAAACATTGTCTATTTTGGTTGTGAAGTTTGTACCAGCCTTCTTACAATCCAATAAAAATGCGTGATCAATTTAGTCTGTGCAGGATGGTTGCAAATGCAACCATTTCTTCAAAATTTTAGTGCCGTACTATGGTCAATGGAAACTCAAGTTGACTTTTATTAGTTTTTAATCCACGCTGCTGACTTCCATGATTCACCTAAAAGTTCAAAACATCAAGTTGCAGTACATTGAGGATAGTATTGCTCTCTGTCATGATGGGGCTTTTTGTAAGTTTCAGCATACTGTGTTGTTGCGAAGGAATCTGTGAGCAAGCAGATCTCTATTGCTTTCCTAGAACGTGTGAAAGCAGACTTTAAGAAAAGATATGGTGGTGGAAAAGCAGATACAGCCATTGGCAAGGGTCTTAACAAGGAATTTGGGTATGCTCATATATATAGTTCTAAATCTTTGGTTGATATGTCACTGCAAAGATAGGCAATAATATTTGTGCATATTTGCAGACCGGTAATGAAAGAGCACATGAAATATATTATTGATCATGCTGAAGAGATTGAAAAGTTAATAAAAGTTAAGGCTCAAGTGTCAGAAGTCAAAAGCATAATGTTAGAGAACATTGACAAGGTATACCTACTTTTGCTAGAGGAAAACTGAATTTTTCTTTTCAACATTCATTTCTATGTACGGTTGTCTCAGATCTTAAAGGATTACAGCCAACCATTTAATCAGTTGCCTATTACACGCTTTCTCTTGAAAGAGAGGATGGGGGGAATTTTTGTCCTTTTTAAAAAAAAATTCTATGTCAGTCTTTGTTGAGGATCTTCTTTTCTTTGCTTCAATTTCTGAAAACCGTTTGGGCACCCAAAAAAAATTCTGAAGACTGCTGAGCTATAATCATACACCACCTTTCTGTCTGCTTCCTTGTAATTTTGCCAAAATATTGTTAGGGGTTGAAATTTTGCCCGATTCATTGGACATGCAATATACAGTATACTGCTACCTTCTCAATACTCTAGATTCATGAACACACTGCTCCTAGTGAATCAGCAAAACTATGCAGTCTAGATATGCTTCTTTCAATCATCGCTTCACTATTAAATTATTTAGATGTGTAATCTGCAACTAAAGTTAACCGAAGTTCTATGGTCACCGAATTTCTTTCCATCAATTATCCAGTTAGCATGGGTTAAATGTGTATGTTAAGTTGCCATATTGACATTTAGCTGTAGCCCATGCAATTGTTTTTATGGCATAAAGCAAGACAATATAGTAAGTTGTCATCTTTATTTGCACCGTACACGCTTTCAGGCTCTTGATAGAGGAGAGAATCTAACTATACTCGCAGACAAGACTGAGACATTGCGTTCACAGGTAAGTTGACTATAGTCATATGGCTACTATGTTGATTCTTGTGCTTTCCAGGCCTGAAGGACCTCCTACTTTTCAGGCCCAAGATTTCAAAAAGCAAGGAACTCAAATTCGCAGGAAAATGTGGTATCAGAACATGAAAATCAAATTGGTTGTTCTTGGAATTTTGTTGTTTTTGGTCCTGATTATCTGGCTTTCTGTTTGCCATGGATTTGATTGCACGAACTAGCATGAGATACCGATAGATTCTGTAAATTGATGTTTAAGTGAGCAATTTAGCGAGATTCTGCTCTGAAAGAGGGGAAGGGGTCTTGGCTCGTCAACTTGAGGTAAAAATGCAAAACCTTACCTCCTTTGGTGGTTATTATACGTTAAGTGTTGGAAATTTTTTGAAAGAGAGGGGGGATTTCTTTGTTTCTTGTACTGGAGCTCTGTTCTTGTCAAAAAAACACAGTTGCAATCTGCTTTCCCTCTTACATTGAATATAAAAGAAAGTGTGTTTTTCCGGCAACAGAAGAGGGCCTAAGCCAGACTAAAAGAAAATGTTTCCTCTCTGATAGTTTTTCGTTATTAAAATATTTGACTGGTTTCAAGACGTTAATTGACAATATAGTAACTGGTTATTGATGTCAGTAATTAAATTGTGTCATGTGTTAACGTCAGCTACGACAAAGCTTATTGTTGACCGTCGAAATAAAAGTATGGAGAGCAAATTAAGCAGACTATCATCCTGCTTCCTAAATATGTGCAAAGTTTCTGGGATTACAATTACGCAACGCCCTCAACGTTCGCTTCGAACAGGGAAATTCCATCTTTAATTACTCCCAACTTTGATGCACCTGTGTGTAATTTTCCAGAGAACGAAAAGGAAACAGAAATTAAGTAAATCTGGAAAGTCTTATTGAAGGATATAAGCACTTTTTACAAGTACTTAGCCCCAGTCCTTGTTTGGGAAATCCCCAAAAACACTTAAAAAATTATTTTATACAAGTGGAGATAAATTTATTGTTGTATACTTACTTTAAACTCTTTAAAATTACTTAAAATAAGTTAATCCAAAATAGAGGAGGCTGATTTACCGCCATTAAAAGAGAAAGGAAAGAAGTCATTCAATTTGCCCCACTCCTTTGGGAATAGTTAATCTCTTGTTCTCCACGATTCTTTGGAGCTGCATTTGAATTAAGGCAAAGAAATTGGCAAGTCAATGAAAAAGAGCATCTTCGCCCATTCAAAACCAGAATGGGCTTCCAGCATCTGCCTCCATCATGATACATGCCACTGTCCCTTTCAGTGAGGTTTTTCACCCACACGCATGCTGTGATATGGCTCTTATCCTCATCAACACATGTTTTTTTAGAACTAATTTGTTAAACGGGCAACTGTAGGATGTGATATACATATATATGTATGTATGTATGTATAATATATATCCGTTTACATTCCAATAAGAAGCACACAGGTTACTTGGACCAAAATTTTAAGTTCAATGCATTATGCTTGGTAGCTTTGAGAATATTTTTTACGGCATGACAGAGTCTCTAAAAGGAAAAACGAATTGATGAAAGGTTCTTTCTGTGACAGAACATACAAAGAGGATTATCATTTCATTTCATATCATCTCTCTCTATTGGGGGTATTCCACATACCTTGTGGATCATATATTCCTCCGCACATATTATTAATATCTCTCCATCAATATTTTATCATTATTTTCATGTAAAACTCATATTCTTCTTACTTTATTTTGGCATGTCCCTTATTACTTCTATTGGAAAGACAGCTATTCCCCACTGGATAGAGCATGGGCATCAACATGTGATATCCTTATTCTTTGTATACTATAAATGAATTGAGACGATCGACCCATATATCTTCATCAAATTCCAACCGGATTTTCTTTTGGAGAAACATAAGAAACCGAAATATCACAGATGACATATACGCTAAGATTTGGGCAGGTAGTCGATCGTCCTTTCACGGTATACAGAAATAAATGCTATGTTTAATTTAGGTAAAGATGCTGAAGGCTAGAGTGGATAATGCCTTGATGTTTTATGCTTCAAGACAAATCCATGTATCACGCGTTAAGAAAAAGTCTTGTTCGCATATTATTTCTTGCTCATCGATCGAGTCATTGTTCATATTTTTTATACACAAGGCTAAGTTTTGAATTTTTTCTTCGAAACCTGTTTTGGGAAATTTGAGTGTGTGGTCCAAAATATTTTCTGCATTTCGAACAGAAGTCAAGAAGGAAAACGAAAAAGAAGTGCGATGCCCTCACTTTCCATATATACATACACAAACAGGATAAGGCCTGTCCACTTGTGACTAAACGCACATACAGAAAGAAAGGAAAGGTTTAACTGCTTTCTCCATGCGCTCCACTTGATTTGAGAATTTCTCTTCGTATATACTATGTAGCCCCAGCATTTAAGGGGAGAAAACATATGCCAAAATAAACATACAACTAGATACTTGCGTTTGATGATCCAGCCAGCCAGCCAGCTAATCTGTTAGTACTGATAACGTCACGTTATGTAATTTCTTCTTGTCGGCTTTTGTCATCAGCCCATCATGCAATATTTATGCATGCGTGTGAGCTTAAAACAAGAATCCCATTAATTGCTTTGTTCATTTGTGGCTTCCCCCCCATATATCTCTTGTATTAATTCCACAAACATATAGAAGCCCCATCACCTTTTCTGTTCATTTGAAAAATATGTCACCTCACCTATAAACGAGATTCCTCATATACATGTCACTCAGTTGAGTCTCTCATCATTGAACAAAGATAACAAGAGAATCGTAAAGTAACAAGAATAATTGGGGGGAAATGCTTCCATCAAATTCTTTGTATCATCAATTACCATTTATCTTGATTTTAAATAGATATCTGTTAAATATTCCAGTATATGGTAGTATTAGAACAAAATATTATAGCAGAAGAAACTCAGATTTTATTGGGAAATGAATATAAAGATTTACAGGGAAGCACACAATAATGACGCTTAAGTTGACTTCTCACCAGCACGCAATCAGAACCTCTATGACTCTATCATATCAATAATCTATATCGATTAGAACACGAACTGATGACCGGCACAGTACTGAGAATTGTAATGTTACAGTCACGTGCATAGATTAGATATATATATATATATAGACACACACCAAGCCACGCAGCCCCAGGAAGCTGTCTTCTAAATTAATTGATGAGAAACAAAGGCAACACACCCAATATATAACTGAGAAGAAGAAGCTGATGATGAGTTACATGTCTCTGACTTCGAAGGAGTTCCTGTTCTTGACGACGATGTCATACATGTGCATGGATTTGAACTTGGAGAAGTCTTTGGGGAGAGAGATAAGGTGGACGGTGGAACGCTTGTGGAACTGAAGAAGATCCGGATCCTCATAGTAACGCTCCCACCCGAGTGAAGCCAGCTTGCGTTCAAGCACCGAGTAGGACGTAATGACTTCATTGGAAGGAGTGTGAACCAGCACCTTTCGCCTGCTCGAACCCTGCACCGAGTCCGCCCCAGGATTCTCCACCAACCGAACGACGCCGTTCTTGAAAACCCAAACCCCTGACATTCTCACTCGCTTCTGCTGATCAACAAATTAAAACCAGAGCAGTGAATTCAGATTAGTGTGCTGTGTATGTATGTGTGAGCTTGAAGATGAGCGATCAAGGGTGTGTGTAGTGTATATATAGGTGAGAGAGGGATTAGTGAATGTGCAAGATAAAGCCATAATGGGGGTGTTTGGATGTGAGTACAGCTAAGGCATTTGGCCGGATTGGGGGGAATCCCCGTTTGCGTACTCTAAGTATGTTAACCCCACCCACAGAATCTTTGTTTTGTTTGGGCAATAAATTTCTATAATAAAATGACTTTAATTTTCTACGTTCATTAATTTACAAACACTGCTGCTAGTTATTACCATTAATTACCATAATTGAAAGTGTTGAATCACATGAAATTATTTAACTTGGGTTGAGCATCTCCAAATTGTCTTTTCTGTAGTCTTTTGCTGTTATACATATGATAAAGGCTGATGCAGTGCGCACACAGACGTATTAGGAAAATGTAAGTTGGGAATGATGAATGGGAGAGGAATAACATTCTTTTTCTTTAAGTAGAAAGGGATGCTGATGCTACTGTAGACTTGAATGAAATAAATTATGGCCTCTTGCAGCTGGGTGGGGATCAAAATATGAAAGGAATTCATCTTCTATAATTTCTCTGGTCGTTGCTGGGTGCGCAACATACATACATACATACATACATACATACATACATACATACATACATACATACATACATACATACATACATACATACATACATACATACATACATACATACATACATACATACATACATACATACATACTGATAATTATTTAACTCTTGCTGTAAGAAAAGCGACACACGTAAAATAAGGTTTTTAATTCAATAATATTTTTGGCCTAACTCGTTCACCTAATTCATATAAAGACTGTCTTTTTGCCTAACTAGTCTTGACTGTTTTTGCATAGTTAGCCTTCGGCTTGTAGTTAATTGTTTGATAATTTGAAATCACTCATCAAATTCTTCAGACCAAATCATCGCGTTGAATTTGTTTAGAAAATGACTGCAATACACATTTAACCATCCTTTGCAGCTTAATTTCTTCTCCACTATATGGGGAATTAATGGATTAGGTAGAGAGCTCATATCCAGAACTGTGTGTGTATATATATATATATATAATATTAGGATCCGATATAATATCTGGATGACCTCCAAACACTAACCCTGTATAATCGATCTTTCTACGTACGTGCTGGATTGATGTATATAAATAATGTCCGTTTAGAAATGGAAGTACTTTTACGTAAATCGAGGTAAATATGTGGAGGAGATTATCTCGTTTTACGGAAAAACACTGTTGAACATGCTTTTTGAGAGTAAATAAACTTTTCCAAACAAGCACATTCTCTTCTCGTATTCCTGTAGCTTTTGTTGGGAGTTCCATGAACAAAACCAAAGATCACGTCAAGCGATTGAAAAGTCTGTTGCACGAGGGATTTGTTTACTGTATTGATCAGCAAATTGTTGTGTTAGGGATATCATATAGTGGGGGAAGTTAAAATTGTGTAGAGAAAAAGCAGGCACAATAATGTGAGAGGGATTGATTATTAAAGGTTGTAGGGGCCTATAGGAAGTAGAAACTCTCGAATCCAACACCACGGTCGTGACCCTGCTTCTATTTAATTTGCCACCTCTGATGCTGACCTCTTCTCGAATTCCATTGCTTCACTTAATAATCAAATCTTCTCGAAGCTGCTCCCGATAACGTATTTGTTTGAAGAAGCTTATTTACTCTCTAAAAACACGTTCAACAGTATTTTTTCGCAAAACGAGATAATTTCCTCTATATATCTATTTCAATTTACGTGAAAGTATTTCTCTACCGCGTTCTCAAACTGACACAATAGTTATATGTGATGCTCTTCCACGTCGTAGATGCTTGCTAGCTTGGTGCCAATACACAGTTAATTAAGAAACCTCTTGTGTGTCCAATTAAGCCGCCACCTCATTCAATTCACACATACACACACATAAAATATTCTTTCTAATTTGCCAGGTAGTATTTAATCTGGCTTAGACTTTTCCAGTGTTCTAGAAGTTTGTGATAATGAAGTAGCATATAATGTTTGCAATGTCGCAAGTAGTGTATCAAACAGCCACGGAAAGAATATATATATATATATAGCCGTCGTCGTTAATTGATGATACAGTGACGGGTTAATGACGAAGACACAGTGAGGTGGCATATCGAAAATTTGTATCAAACATTAACTGTTGATATTCTCTCAAAAACCTAAAAAGGATCGGATTGTGAGAGAGAGAGAGAGAGAGAGAGAGAGCAAACACATGAAAATAACATAGGCGATGAGTACGCAGTTTTCAAAAACCAAGCTTAAGTTGGCTGTTTCATTATATATCCCACCATGCATATATAAATATATGTATAATTTAATTGTATATCCCACCATGCAATATATGTGGGTGACACTGAGAATCGTGTAGAGGGCCACAGTAGAAGGAAAGCTAGCTTCTGTCCGGCAACAATCTCATCATGGGATCGTTCCAAACAAAAAGCCAAATTCTAAAGTCCCATATTTAACTAAACAATATATATACTTGTTTTTTTTTCGGTATCGCCAATATCCTTTAGCCATGTGCTTACCTGCCTTTCCATATTAGCTTCTTCTTTTAAGTTTTAAACAAAGCCTGCGAATCCCTTCTTATTCCTAATAAAGAAAGCTGTTCATTAATGAAGTTTATTAGGGTCCTCTGTTTTGTAGTACAGCTAGCTAGCTTTCTTGCTTTTGCATTTTTCCATTAATTATAATGTAATTATATCGTGAAATTAACATATAAAATAAAAGCGGAAAATTCCATTCTTGTCTTGTACATTCAGTGAATTAGTTAATGGCCAACTGTGATGAATAGCTATATATCTGCATTAGAGTTTTCTATGTATAAGAATCCAGCCGGTGACTCATTTTATAGTGATAAGAGAGATGCTGATGCACTTAATTTGAAAAATCATCAAGAAGAACAAAAAGGAAGGAGAGAGCTAAATAAATAAAGTACATATGATATGCTTTAATACAAAAAATAACCATTATTTTATGAGATAGATTCCTTCATCTGATCCGCAAGTGGATTAATGCCACAAAGCTAGCATCCCAACTAATTAATAAGAATTGCTTAATTAGCCTCAAAAGGGTATATCAACCCGAAAAGCCACTTTTCCAAATGATCATCATCCTGTGTATCGTATTCAAAGGTTTAGTATCTTATGTTTTAAAATGATGCCCTCCCTTAGTGTATGAACTTATTCTCCATCGTACTCGTTAAAAAATAACAAAACAATTTTATCTAGGGAAGTTTATATGTAGGAGTTATGAGTATCCTAAAGTTCTTTTCCAAGTATTGATACGACGCCACTTTAAAATTAAGAGCACCCTGCTGACTGCTAACTTGATCTAAATTATTTACGTGGTAACTTCATCATCCTTGTTACTCTCCGCCTTATCATCCTCCCTTTCTCTCTCCTTCGTTCATTCGTCTTCATTTTCCACTGGGCCTGCCGCTGTGTCACCACGTGCTCCCACAGCACATTGACGCCGTTGAAGGTGTCGACAATGCCATCATTGTGGGCGAGGCCGAAGGTGAAGCCGCTGGAGTTGAGGGGGCGGGTGAGGTTGAGGCGGTTACCGGTGACGGAGACGGAGGAGCTGAGGTAGAACTGGATGGCGTTGTAGAATTCGTTGGTATTGACGCCGATGATTTTTGTAATATTGAAAGAACAGTAGGAGGAGGAGAATTGGAAGAGCCAGTTGAAGAAGTTGACGGTGCATAACCGAAGCTCCGGGGGGAACTGTCTCGAGTAAAGCCTGACAGAAAGCAAATACACCCAGAAGCGATGATAAAGAGGTCTCATTTTCACTCAAATTTCGTGTGTTTCTTCTCTCCCGTATGAATCAAGAGAGAAGCAGAGAGGAAGGAGGAAGAGAATACTGGGGAATGCCACAACACGATCAAAACGTTCTTGCTCCCTCTTTATAGACACACACTTGAGGATTTGAAGAAGCTTGTGAAGAAGAGGGAATAAATGTTGAAGATGAAAAAAAGGAGGGACGACTCTGCGATACATGGAGGAGGGGGATGAAGTTGGTGCGGCGGAGCTTGGCGTGGTTGGTATTCCAGCTCCCTGTAGAAAAGGATAGCACATGAGAGAGAGAAAGGGGAGATGATATGTGCCATTGAGGTGGAGAGGTGAGGACGACGCGGCTGCGACGTAAACAGCTTCACTTGAGTTAAAGTTACAGTGATATTAAAAGGGTAATTTCATTTCTATTTTTAAATTTTCAGGATAATATATTGTTTATAAAAAAAATTTCGGATACCTAATGATCATACGTAAATATTTTTGGGATAAAATTGCACATTAACCCTATTTTGTTATGATTTTTTAATAAACCCATAACACTATCATATTTTCTTTAAAAAAAAAGCGTGTGACGAGTTGTAAAAAAGTGTGTATGTTTATTAAACTAATCATGTTGATCTTATCTTGTTTATTAAAAATAATAATACACCCACCTGATATTAATTAGGTAACAAAGGTAGACTGAGGTGTAAATAGCCAGTAAATAAAGGTTAAATCGTCGATCTTGATGTATGTACAGAAATAACAGCATTAAAAATAAAACTTTTATAGAGAACAAAAGGGGGGGAATGATTAAAGATTGGGGAGAATGATTTGTTGGCTCATCTAGATTTATGGTTAACTTTGTTTTGTCCGGGAAAAATATGGAATTAGAGGGAAGAGACATTGATTTTGGAGAATAAAGTGCCCACGCATAAAGAACGTATAGGATCAATTCTGTGATCGCAAGGGCATTAATGTTAACAGAGAAGTAATTGAATCTTGCCATATTCTTCGTTTAGTGGCAATGAAAGATGCTGAATAAAGCATCAAACTAAAAGCGAGGAAGAGAATTCGATCGGTTTCTTAATTGATTGAATGCCTGGATTTATCATATTATAAGATGCAATGAATGAATATGTCCGATCTGGGGAATAATATAGCATGTGTTACATTATGCGAAATTATAACCAGGCATCCTTGTGTAAGTTATAATGTCTTGCTAGGAATGTGGTGGGAAAAATAGAA
>JANTPZ010091386.1:0-16104 GCA_025593235.1 Vachellia pachyceras
AACAACATTATAAATTTGAAACACGGTCAATTGAAGTGTTATATTTATGATTAAATTCGACTTCCAACTAACTCTTATATTAAAGATAAGAGAAAGTATTACCTTAAAATCTATAGATGCATGTATATAGATCTAAATTTAAGGAATGGACAAAACAAAATGGGGAGCGAGTGCCAATGAAGGGAAGGAGATAGTACATATGAGTAACGAAGAGTGAATGATGCCAATCATATCACATTGTGATAAGGTTAAATTAATTAAAATGATTAGTGTTAATCACTTAGTAATTAAATTACACAAAATTTATATAAAGGGTCCTCTAGTGTAACGTGTTCTGTATGTGGGATCGTGTAATTCTTAAGCAAAGGATGATCAATTGTAAAATGTTATATGAGCTAATTACTCTTCTGATAATAAATGAATATATATGATGATTTCTTCATTCTTTTACTCTTCCCATTCCTTTCTTTTTAGCTTTGTTAACACACATCTTAACTCAAAACCTTAAAAGGCTCAAGCCTACAAATTCTTTTATTTTATTATATATTACTAATTAATTCAAACTTTATCCAATAACTTCTCATGTTAACTCAAGTTCAGTCACTCTATAACATCTTAACAATAAATTTGCGTAAAATAGATGGGAAAAGCATGAGGAAGAGGAAGGTATGTAGTTAGTTAATAAGATGCAAATTAAATCAATAAAGTGCTAACAGTACCAACCATAATAATGCTACTTGAGAATATAAAAAAATATTGCATGGTATAAATATTGCATGGTTGGAATATGAGAGAGTGTAATTAAAATATATCGTGAGAAATGCATGTGGAAATATTGGCGTCAATATGAACTACCAACTGTTGTGACACACTCCTCCCAACAACCACCTTCTCTTCTCATTTACTAACTTCAATTCCCTTTCATTTTCTTCCACACAACCTTTCTTCTCAATCTAACTACATCCATTAATGTTCCCAAATTCAGTATTAATTGCACTGGATGAATCTAACTACGTATTCGATTTAGTTGATAAAGTATGAGTAAATATATGAAATTAAAATGTTATACGGTATATGCATTGTCCTAAAGTCAAGTAGAATTAAAAGACTAAGAGGATCATGTTGATATTCGAATCTAAAGCCTTTAAGATTTTAGGAAAATTTCCTTCTTTAATGCCGCTTCAATACTGCAAGAGAATTCACGTATAATAATCTCTCTTGCTTTTTATAAGATACCTATAATTGAACCACATGATATGAACATAAGTTGAATGGGAGAGCTCAGTCCCAAAAAAAAAAAAACTAGTATGTGGAAGAATTTGGAGTATCAACATCCTCAACAGCTTCACACTACAGTACTTCAATCAGCCTCCTATTAATCAAACTCTCTCCAAGTCCAAGGAGTTGCCTTGTAAACTAGTAGTGTCACTTGTAAATTACATCACATTTATGATATTCTCGGAAGATATGAAACTCATTACATAAGTTAAAAAAGTTAAAATTAATTAAAGTCGATAAATATGTAAAAAATTCAACTCTTTTTTGGTTCAAGAGAGGAGTGCCAGGATTTGAACACATGATATGACTTGATTGGTGAAATAAAATCGCTCACCATGAGCCCAGAGTGATGAATGGCTAAAAAGTCAACTCCTTTTAATTTTCAAGCCAACGCTTTTGAGTGCTAATACAAGAGGGAGCATCACTTTGGCCTTTATTACAAATTCAGTTTGAATGGCCAAAACAAGAAGTTAATACATTTAACATGCCTTAAATTGATTGACTAATTCAAATTTCCCTTATTTAATAATGGGGATCGAAAAAAGATGCTGCTATACATATTCCCTCACCTATTTTAATAGTAATAAAATTGGAAAACAGTAATTAACAACTCTCAAGGTGCACTCATATTTACGATAACAAATTTTTGACAAACTGAATCTACAATAAGAATCATGATAGTATATTTTAGAAAGTGTAAGACACATGATATATTTGGATTATGTCTATTTCATGTGCCCAATTTCATTGGGTGAGGCGTGGCAGGGGTAACCCGTGAAAAGGTTAGCTAGCCAGCTCAGTTTGAAGAGATTAGCATATGCATTCGTATTCTAAATATGGTTGAGCCTGTTAGGGCGGTTAAGTCGCCAAACATACTCCCACGTACGTCATGCATTATATAAGAGGCAATTAACTTTTCTGAAGATATTAAGAAAATCTGGTAATTCACTTGATGTTCTAAAAATACATTTACATAAAAACATGACTAAAATGCAAAGTGGATAAGGTCTTATAGTTAATGTAGTATTGATAGGAGTAGTTTGAAAAATAATTAAATATAGAAGATAAAATGGATTGGGTCTTATATTTAGGATCCAAACTAATTTTCAATTATCTCTTGATCATAATAAGGATTAAATGCAGTACATCACAAGACATACCTCGTGTCAAGTGCTTACTTTTTTGTTGTTTTTATTTTTCACAAAGTTAAGGTTAGTTGGGTTTTTTTGAGACTTGTCATGTTCAGAAAGCGTTTACATATCCCCCGCCAACAAAATCATCATATAGGTAAGAGATTTAAACTCATGACCTTATGAATTGTGAATCAATTCTTTGCATATTGGACTAACCTTTGTTTGCTTTTTTTTTTTTGTTGTTTTAGAAAGGGGTGTGCACTAATAGGTTTTAATTACAAATAGAGTTGTACCTTGCAGGCTAGCCTATCTGAACTTGATGATGTTGGTTGTCATTTTGCCGACGCGAGTCTGGACCCAACACATATTACTGGCATTGGATATATACACGTTTGTTTGGAACACCGTTTCCCCAACGGTACACACAAGTCAAGATAAAACCATCTTAAAAACTGTAAAAAATCTTGAAATCCATAAAAATCATGTTGAAATCCGTAAAACCATCCTGAAATCTACAAAATATCTTGAAATCTGTAAACTTATTTCTCCTATAATGGAATTGCCAAACATGTTGGTTGTCATGACCTTAGAGGAGAGTTTGTATCCCACTAAACTAATCTGTTAGGCGATTAATGGCATGTCAAGCAACTGTTAATTATCTTATTCACACAAATTGTGGCCTTCAATTCAAGTTCAATTATAGCGTCCTGAAAATGAAAATAAAAATAAATTACTTAAATAAAGTACGATATAGTGTTATTAGTCATTACCAAATATATCCCATGTAATATCTTTTTTCCAATAAAATTAAATAGAGAGATATTTGTAGAAGGAGTATTTTTTTTAAATTAAGATTGTTAATTACCCTTCTTAATTCATAACATTCGATTAGGGAATAATCAACAATAGAGTCATTTAATGTGCAGTAGATGATAATTTTATACTTAAATTTATATTTTTGGGTTAAAATATATCCAGCATTCAAAGTATTTTTTAGGTACATCTAGCTTCTTAAAATACTTTATGCTGTATTTAGTACCCTGAAATATTTTTTAAGTACGTCGAATACCTTGAAACATTTGTTTTGTGCTTCCATTATCCTGAACCATTTTTTTCATATGCGTCTAGAACATTAAAATATTTTTGTATATATCAAGTACAAAGAAACAAAAGTATTTTATAGTGCTAAATGCATTTAAAGAAAGATTTCATGTCACAAAATACTTCAGGGTGCTGGATGCATCCAAAACAATACTTCAGAGTGTTGGGTTTCCACCTTAATTATATACTCATCCAATTCTATTTATAAATCACATATTTCATATAGACCAAAGAAAAACTTAAAGTACATTAACTTTAACTCAAAATTCAATCACTTTTAAATTTTATCCATATTTAATATTCATTATAACTTATTATAGCAAGGTCGACATATAATAAATTAAGGGAAACAAGTGTACATTTACATAAAAAGTTAATGAGATAACTAATGAATATGATCAAATAAAATATTCTCTATGTCCTGTGAACATGATCGGAGGAATATTTTATAACCTAGCTACGTACACTGTATCTTTTACCTGTTTTTCTTGCTTTGAAATCAATATAACGCTGATTATAGTTGGCCAAAAAATGAAAGTGAAAAACAACACACAAGTCAAGATGACGTAAATGGGTATTGGATATTCATTAAACCAACGACCAACACGTAGAAAAGTGGATGAGTGAGTGTTTAATTATAATCATACTTATCTAATCTTAAGTATTCAAGAATGCTTAGTATTTCCTAACTGTTGCTTCTGTTGCAGAAAATTTTTATCCAATAAAAGGCTGACACTTTGGGGAAATAGTAGTTTAGTTTGGCGATCCACGAGAATAAATCCCAAAGACTAATTAACGTTGTCTGGTTTTTCAGAGTTACAAATCGTGGAAAACAACAGAACCAATAGGAAATATAATATATATATATGTAGAAATATGGGCATGAGATAAAACATCGTTATCAAAGTAGGTTACATTACAACACCAACTTCCAACTATCCCCTCGTTAACCACTGCAATGGCAGCTTGAAGCCATTTTCGATTATCTATTTACGTACCAAGCAAATAATAACTTGCACGAAACTAAATAATAATATCATTCCTAATCCTTTGGAGTTTTTGTGTGGGGTAGTGTGCCAAACATGGTCCAACGTTGTATTCCCCACCCCACCACCCCTCTATTTTTTTTTTTTGCCAACGTATCTGCCTCCCTCTCTCTCATAATATCAATAAAGCTTATAAATAGTAGTACTATTATACTCTAGTTGAAAAATATAAACTTCATATTTAATTATAGGCTTGTATTTTGAAGCGTATGCTTCTTATAAGTTCTAATCATTTATTGCATTTTTCTTATTGTTATCACTTTTGAATCATATGTTTCTTTCAATTCTTTTTCCACTCGTTTTTTCCTTTCAAACACCCTCTCCATGAATAAGGGTATTTTAGAAACATAAATTAATATCTTTTACATATTTATTGTCTGATCTGTAACCAATTTTTGGATTGTATAATTTAGTTACCTCAACTTTATATTTAAATTGAATGGAATGTAGTACTATAAATGGTACAAATTATAATGTATAAAGATGTGTAAATTCTCTTAATTCAAGTGAAAACATAAACACTTTTTAAGGAGAAACGCATATGGACGCGGAATGCTTAATAATAAATAAAAGATACTACTGTTAAACTGCTTACAATTCACGTATAAACGGGTGTAATTATATAATGATTAAATTTACCAAACATACATATAGAGCCCATCTAATTTTATTAAAATATAATCATCTAATTATATTTATAAGTCACTTCTAAAATGTTTCGTTAAAACAAAAACATTAAATCTCATTAACTTTGATTTAAAAATTAAAAAATTAATCTTTTGGTCAATCTAATTTTGATTTGAGTAACTCAGTTTCTACACTTTAAATGGGTGCAATTCACTCCTTATAGTTTCAATCCGATTGTAACTCAACCACTAAACTTTGATTCACTACAACTCATTCTTTATAGTTTTAACCATTTTATAATTAATTTAGTCACTGTCCTTTATTATAAAAATGATTTTATTTTTTAAATATAGAGACTAAATTATAAATTGGTTAACATTATAAGGAGTAAGTTGTGATGAGTCCAAATACTAGGGTTGAAATACTGAGTCAAAATATATGAACTGAGTTACCTTGAGTTAACTTTATATGTAATTTACAAAATACCCCATGAGAACAAAATTTACATAATAATAAATAAAAAATAAAATTGTACACATTTATATGAAAATCTAATTATACGACTTATAAATAAGACATATGAGTACCATATGAAAGCCATATCTGTTTTTTTTTCAATTGAAGGCAAGAAATGAAAATAAATAAATAAATAAATAAATATATAGATAGATAGACAGACAAAATAAAGAAAATGATTGCCAGCACCAGCTGTAGAATTATATGGCATTCATTATTCACTAGCCAGCCACATATTTGACCAATTCAGTTCAATAGCCAGCCAGACACGAGAAGTCTTATTAATCTTGCTTTATCAACCTCAAGAAGACAACGTTGGATTAAGTATATCTCGTTAGGTAAAAAAATTATATCTAACCACCGAGCGTTGGAGTGCAGTGGTCAGTGCGGCTGTTACTTCCTAGACGAACAAGAGTTCGATTCCTGGAGCCGCGCTCGAGGGTAGAGGATACCCACATTTGGTGCAAAGCACCTTAAAGGGGTGCGCCACGCGTATTTCTCGCTCCGGATTAGTCGGTTACTCTGGGTTACCTGGTCCAGTTGAAAGAAGACCAGAGACTTAGGAAAAGGCGCTGGATACCGGGGGACCATTGGCCCATTTGCCTGTTATTCACAAAAAAAATTATATCTGTCACTTAGGGCTTAATTACTTTATTTTCAACCCACCATATCTATATATAGTATAAATCTATTCATATCAAGTATGGATAGTGACTCAATTTTTGTTATTTTTCCCCATTCATTTTAACCGTGACAGTGACTCAATTCACCTCTACGGATTAATTGTTATCCTATGATTGTTACCATCTCAACTCTTCAATAAAAAAAATGTTGTAACCAAACTTGATAATATATACTAATTATATAACTTGAATAACAATGCCATAGTTGAATTAATAATCAATTAGGTTAACTGGTTCAATGTATATGATGCATTGTAACTAATACGCATTAAAATTACAACATTTTTTTATATGTTGTATTTAATTTTACAATATTTAAAATTTAATTGTATCATACGCACATAACAAAAAACTTCAATATAAAATTGCACTTTAACCCAAAAAAACAAAAAAAAAAGTTCTGTCGCATGTATGAATAACTATATATCTTGGAAAAAATAAATTCGCTTGCTAAGAAAAATTAGGTCGTATCATAAATTTAGTTCAAATACATATGGAATAGAATTCATAAAATTCATATCTATAAAGAATAACGGAACATGATATATATATATATATAATGCCCGTTTGGAAACACAGTAAAGAAGTTTTTTTACACAAGTCAAGGTAAATACGTGAAAGAGATTATCTCGTTTTACGAAAAAAACTGTTGAATGTACGTTTGGCTTCTGCAATCGCTTTGCCAAACGCACACAAATATATATATATATATATATATTATGATATACATTCTAGGTAAGGACAATAATTACTAGGTTGCTTTTTGGTTATCAACTTAAGTAGAAAATGTTAAAGGGGGCACTCCCTCGTCGTGCCTTGTATATATATATACTCAAGAATTTTGAGATCAGAATGTTTTTTTTTTTGTTGAAACTCAAGTTTGCTGTTGATACATTGTACATTGTACTGCTCTTTTCATTGAAACGCCATGATCTAGGGACATAAATTTAATGGTGGGGATGAAGACCTATTAATCAATGTGCTATGCTATTTCTCTTTTTGAATGTACTGTGGTATGGGGACACATGGGGACGAAGATTACTGTCTTTCATTGTATTTCCCAATAATTGACAAATACTAACAAGTCAAATCGTATTTACGCGCGCATCATATTGGGCCCGTTTGACAAATTGCCATAAGCCACTTATAAGTGCTTATTCACATAAGCCGAGACAAATATGTAGAGGAGATTGTCTCGTTTTGCGAAAAAGTACTGTTAAACGTGTTTATGAAAATAAGCCCATGATTACCAAACAGGCCCATTGGCAATTAGCAATGATTTCCTCCCATTTTCAATTATAAGCTACGTTTCTGATACTGGCTTAGCTATGCTAATTGATACATGTCTCAACTGACTTTTCTAGTGAGTTTATGAAAATTAAACAAATTACTTTAAATCATATATATATGTATTAAATTTTTTGTGTATATAATTAGATTGTATATAAATTTAATAGTCAGACAAATTAGTTTTAAAAATGATAAATATATATTAGTTTATTTAACTTTTTAAATTTCCCAAAAAAAGTCAATTCAGATTTCATTTCAGACTTGAATAAAGGATAAGAGGTAATATAAAAAAAAATATAAAGCCAAGTTGACTACTTTAGAAAAACTAAGTCATTTAAATAATTTACTTTAAAATATATTTATATTTTTCATTTTTTCTAAATTAAGTGCTCGTTTGGAAAATCATTGGGAGAATGATTTCACATAATCCGAAGTAAATATGTTAAAGAAGTTTTGTCTCGCCTTGTGTAAATGCCACTCCAAATGGAGTTACCAAACACATGCTAATCTGTTTGACTTTAAAGTGATATATAATCTAATTATATACATAAGTATTTCGGATAGAACATATAATATAATATGTTATAATTTAATAATTTATTTAATTTCTTTAATCTTCATAAAATAGTCAACTATATATATATATATATATCTTATATTAAATACTAGAGACAGTATTTTAAATTAACCACAATCTATATTATTGCATATGTACACCACTATATAAATAGATCATTAATATAATGTACCTATGAAATTTATCATGAATTATGAACAATATGATTTAATTATCTCTCATTTGATATCACCTTGGCCACTGTAATTTATTATGAAAGAGTTTAAAAATTTGGTTACCCCAAGTAAACATTTCAGAGTATAGTATATAGATATTTAATTTGACTCACTGAGTACACCAAAAGATGTCATACACTTTTGGTTATATTTACCAAACATTTCCAACATATTTCACCAAAATAAAAAACCTTAATAAAACTCATTAGCCTTGAATAAAAATCTAATAACTTTGTAACTTTAATTTTATTTAATGGTATAAAAATGGCAGGGAACTAAGAAGTACATGAAAAAGAAATTAGGAGTAAAAGCACACTTTCGTATGATAAAATTCATCAGTTAACTACATAATTAAGGACAAAAAGCCCTATTTATGTCTATAAATATGACTAGAGGGCTAATTGTTATAAAATGTGTACTTAATATATGTAAGCAATCCGTGTGCTTGTTTGGAAATACTTAACTCTCACCCAAAAGTACGTTCAACAGTGTTTTTCTGTAAAACGAGATAATCTCCTTCAAATATTTATCTCGACTTGCGTAAAAGTACTTCTCTACCGCGTTATCAAACGAGAGTCCCGTATCAATATCTATCTGTATACACTCTATATCTATATCTATAAAACTTGCTTATAATAAATTATAAACCGACAATAGATGCGCACTCAGCTAGCAAGCTGGTTATCTTTCTTGTTAGGTCCTATTAAATATTAATAATCAATCATCTCTCTCAATTATTTAAGTTAATTACTCAGAAATCCATGACACCCGGTTTTATTGTTTGATGTATGTGGGTGAAGATGATGTCGATCGATGTTACTCAAAGTTGGTAATAATAAACAACACGATCTTCGACTTTGACATCGCACATATATAAATCCCACGTTTAATGGTGATGAGAAGTAACAGAACCATATTGGGATCAGACATATTAAAAAATATATTAAAACAAAGAATAATTATGAAATCAATTGTGTCGTATAAACCCCATGTTCATTATATTCTGCGAGTATGCCTATGTGAGAGATGGAGTATTCATATGTAACGTTAGTTTGAAAACAAACCTCACAATGGTGCTTCTCGCTTCCGTCTCTCATAACCGATGTTAGAACGTGAAAACCCCTTCTTTAGTAGTATTTCTCATCACGTAATAAACTAAAATTTAAATTACCATTGAAAAGGATGTTCATATTTAGTACACGAATGTGTTTTGAACAAGATTGTCGTGGAAGGATACATATTGTTAGTGAAAGAAACAACTTGAAACGTGTGGGACGATGAGTGATCTAATTGCAGAGATGAACAAGATTAGAGGTTTATGGAAAAAGAAGAATTAAATGGCAAGGTTAAGAGAGCGTTGGGTGACGTCACGTCCTTCATTTATTCTCTTCATCTAACTTAGCCCCTCTTCGCCTTTATAACCTCACCCAACCCCTTCGCTTCTCATTCCCATTTCTCTCTTCTCAAACCTTTCCCTCTTTCCTCTCTTAACTTCTTCCTCTTGTTAATTTATTACCGGTCATCGTCGTTGAAGGAAGATGCCTCCAATGTTGCCGGATTTCTCGAACTCAGTGAGGCTCAAGTACGTGAAACTTGGCTATCAATATCTTGTGAATCACATTCTCATCTTCACTCTCATCCCTGTAATGGTTGGCGTCTCCATCGAGCTCCTCCGTTTAGGCCCCGATGAGATTCTCAAGCTCTGGAATTCTCTTCACTTTGATCTTGTTCAAATCATCTGTTCTTCTTTCCTCATCATCTTCATCGCCACCATCTACTTCGCCTCCAAGCCTCGCACCATCTTCCTCGTCGACTACGCCTGTTTCAAGCCTCCGGTCACATGTCGTGTTCCTTTCTCCACCTTCATGGAACATTCCAGGCTCAATCTCAGGGACAGCCCTAAGAGCGTCGAGTTTCAAATGAGGATTCTCGAACGTTCCGGCCTCGGTGAAGAGACTTGTCTCCCGCCGGCGATTCATTATATTCCCCCGAAGCCGACCATGGAAGCCGCCAGAGGCGAGGCGGAGCTGGTTATATTCTCCGCCATGGATTCGCTGTTTGAGAAAACCGGGCTGAAACCTAAGGACATAGATATTCTGATCGTGAATTGTAGTCTGTTCTCACCGACGCCGTCGTTGTCGGCTATGGTGATTAACAAGTACAAGCTGAGGAGTAATATAAAGAGCTTCAATTTATCGGGGATGGGTTGTAGCGCCGGGTTGATCTCCATTGATTTGGCTCGTGACCTTCTTCAGGTGCATCCGAACTCGAACGCCGTCGTGGTGAGCACCGAGATTATTACTCCGAACTATTACCAAGGAAACGAGAGGGCTATGCTTCTGCCGAACTGCTTGTTCAGAATGGGCGGCGCCGCCATACTGTTGTCGAACCGGAGGTCGGAGCGCCGGCGAGCCAAGTACAGATTGGTCCATGTGGTTCGAACCCACAAGGGAGCCGATGACAAGGCGTTCAGGTGTGTGTTTGAAGAGGAAGATAAAGAAGGCAAGGTGGGAATTTCACTGTCCAAGGACCTCATGGCCATAGCAGGTAATATATACATATGTGTGTGTGTGTGTAATATAGTAGGAATACAGAGATTGATCCTTTTTCTTTTTTAAGGGTCACGTTAATTCTCAGATTGATCATCTTGAGAAATCCAAAATAAACCTGGTTTTTGAAGTCGAACCTGGCTATATATGGTCACGTTAATTTTATTAGGGAACATTAAAAAAACTATGCATGGCATGGTTAATAAACTAACATATTATTTTAATTTTGAAAAAATAGAGGAATTCGAGGCAAGCAAACAGTTGAAAATTATATTATCTTTTGGAAAATTTGACACCCTATTATTTTTTATATTATTTTATGTTCATGATTGATAATATTGCTCATATACATTAATATATACTGATTCATGGTCGATGATCGGTTTTGAATTTTTTTAAGAAAAATTCTCGAAAAGTAAATACTTTTTTGAAAATGACACCATCTTTTTCCAATAAGCTTGCTCAAAATAATACTATACAACTTACTAAAAGCTAATAATATGTGTGGGTCTGTGTGTGTGTCGATAAAAACAGTTGGCCAACTTTAAGGTGCTATTTAGGATAGCTTTTTAATCCATTTTTAAATAAAGACCTCTCAAGTCTGACCCAAATTGGATAAGGACCGAAAAACCTCAATTTAACTTGGGCGTTAAATGCGTAGCCGAAATTGTTGCGTGAATTGATATAATTGGTAAAAAACTGATTTATAATTTATGAGATTGACGTGAGTATCTTATTCATATGTGATCCGTAAATGTCTTTAAGAAATGTCTTTGAATTTGAAGATACATGTGACTTGTTTGGAAGTTATTCCCAAAACTTAGATTTGGTTACAAAATCTAGGTTTTGTCCGAGTATAGAAAAATTTCAAAAAAGTTATTTTGGTTACAAAATCTCGATTTGAAACCTAAGTTTTTTTCTTTCCTACTTTTCCTCTTTTTCCTCTTTCGTACTTTTTTCCTTCTTTTTCTTTTCTATTTCCTACTTTTTTCATTCTTTCTCTTTTCTCTTTCTTACCTACTTTTTGCCTCGGAATCTGTAAAAGTTAATAACTTTCCAAACATAAATCACTTTTTAAAACCTAGGTTTTGCCTCAAAATTTGTAAGAGCTATTTTCTAAAATCTATTCTTCAAAACCTAAGATTTTACCTCGGAATCTGTAAAAACTATTTTAAAAATAACTTTCAAACAAACCCTTAGAAGTATTTGAATTAGCTTCTAAAAAGTGATTTTACACCATCTAAAATAAGTATGTAAAAAAAGTTTTATTTTGATTTCCGTAAAAATGTTTCCAGAAATTTAACAAACATCTCCATGCCATAGCTTTGATTAATTGATTCTCATTCTCATGAATTTTTTGTGGAAAAAACGAAATTGTTGATAGTTTTTTTTTTTGGCTGGGAATATTCTCTCTGTGACTGGTTTTAGAGTAAGGGAATGCAACTTTATCCAAATAATGGTAAATTTTACGTAAAAGCTTTGTTAAATTTCTAGAATCTCGAAACACTTTCATATAATCCAAGCAAAACTCCTCTCGGCTACTCAGGTTGTATCTGAAAGGATAATTCAAAAACAGCTTAATTGTGATACTAAAATTTGACTACAATGGCAGGTGAAGCTCTGAAATCGAACATCACAACCATTGGGCCTTTGGTTCTGCCGGCTTCGGAGCAGATTCTGTTTCTTGTGACTCTGATCGGCCGGAAAATCTTCAACCCCAAGTGGAAGCCATACATTCCGGACTTCAAGCAAGCCTTCGAGCACTTCTGCATCCACGCGGGCGGCCGCGCCGTGATCGACGAGCTGCAGAAGAACCTCCAGCTGTCGGCGGAGCACGTGGAGGCGTCCAGGATGACTCTGCACCGGTTCGGAAACACGTCGTCGTCGTCGCTGTGGTACGAGCTGAACTACATCGAGTCCAAAGGGAAGATGAAGAAGGGAGACCGTGTTTGGCAGATTGCTTTCGGAAGCGGGTTTAAGTGTAACAGTGCTGTATGGAAGTGCAACAAAAGCATCAAAACTCCCGTCGACGGACCTTGGGCCGATTGCATCCAGCGCTACCCGGTTCATATTCCTGAGATCGTCAAACTCTAAGAACAAGAAAGAAGAAGGTTCATTCTTGACGATGCTTGGCTTACTTCGATGCTATAGTAGTGTTCTGCTTTAATTAATATATCCTTTTCGTTTTCATTTCTCTTTTTTTAAAGGTCAAAAAACAGACTGTGAGGGATAATTTCTTTGTGAATTTGCAATGAATTCCCTGTTGAGGTTCCTACATACATATATGTATGTATGTATTATGTATGCACCATGTAATTAGGGGGGATACAAGTAGATGAAGTTCCCACTTACTTGTATTTTCTACTGCTTTTGAAAGCTTGTATCTATATATATGACTTGAAAATAAGAAATGTGTTTGATTAGAGTGTGACAGGAAACTTAAACACTACCACATGAAAAGGTTCTTAACATTGATCATGAAAGGCTTTTAAAGTTAATTTGAAAAAGGATATTTAGTCAAGTGACAATTTTATTCACATCTTATGTCAATCAAAATGGTGACATTGAAAGTTATTTTAACAAACCCATCTAAAAATGTAAAATTTAGACATAAAGTGTGTGTTTGGGAATTTCGTTAGGAGAAAGAAGTTTACGGATTTCTAAATGATTTTACGGATTTCAAGATGGTTATTATGAATTTCGAGATGATTTTTACGGATTTTGAGATGGTTTTGTCTCGACTTGTGTTCACTGTTGGGGGAATGAAGTTCCCAAACAAACACAAAGTTTTTTAGTGGTGTGATTGGTGTCAAGGTTGAGTTGAAACAAAAATGTCATTGTTAATTTGTCTAAAATAATGAGTTTAGTCTCATCTTAAAACTTGTACATAGCAGAATTACGGTGCTCCTAATAATTGGGAAATACCATACAACATTATTGGCTAATTAATAAACAGGTTATTTTTTAATTTGTATTTGTAAAGGTTTGATATCCACACTAGCTTGACAAAACACACACGCACACACAAGGAGAATATTCAGTATTAAGAAAATAAAAAGCTCAAAGCTAAGTATTGAAAAATTGAAAAGATAGAACATTGAATGAGTATTAAAAATTAATTCTGAAAAATTTTAAATTTCTTAAACTATAAATAATTATCAGTTTTAAACTATAATTAGACCCCTCTTAAACTATAAATGCAGTATTAAAAGCCCTTGCTTTAAGAGGGAAAGGCAAAAGGCTGTAACATGTCCATGCGAGAGGCCAGAAGCTGAGGGAGGCACTCCCCTGTCCAGATTATTTGTTTTTTTTAAAAAATAAAATCATTTTGAGAGTACATCATATTTATATTTTAATTTTGATATTTTTATTTTTTATTTATGTAAATATTTTAATTCTACTTAATTAGCACCGTTAGGCCTATATCTTTAGTCTATCAAACCCTTATAAGAGTTAACTCTATTAATGAAGTAAAGTTAAATTATTTAATTAAAGTGAGAAAAATGCACGGATACTAAATTAAAAACTAGAAAAAATATCAATACATGCAACACGGATTTCCCCAAAAAAAGAGTAAAACAATATATGCAATAATGAATCCCTACTGCATTATTATAAGTTATTATCTCTTGTCATTAATGTAGATTCAGTTGAGTTTTTACTTTTTTTAAGTTATACTATATAATTTCTTTAACTTATATTGTAGTAAGCCAATTAAATGATTTACTCATCATTTTTTTAAACTAACTTGTCTAACTTATAAAATGATATATAATAATTAATATAGTGATATATGAATATTCAGAATATATGCTATAATTTAGTAACTTATTTAGCTTTTTTTAATCTTTCTGAAAAAATCAAAAAAATCAAAATTAAAAAAGAATATAAAGAAATTCAAAAAAACATACATAATACTATATCTACCTCTAATCTTTGATATAAGAATCAGTTGATTTTTATTGGATAGATCAAGGAAACTAAATACATTAATTAAATGTTTAATACACTATCATATCATCCTGAGTTTGCTTTCATTTTGGTTTTGATTCCTCAATTTTAAAAGAAATGGTTTTGGTCTATGAAGTTTCATTATATTAAAAAATTGATACATGTAATCTAATAAAAATATGGACTATTTTGATTCTTGAGGGATTAAAATCAAAATAAGAGTAAACTTGAATGATCGAATATCACATTAACTCTTTGAAGGATTTCGGGCATACCTGAAGATGCTGAATTACGAATCTGCAGATACCCACGCGGAAGACGGATCACAAGACTGGATCCGAATATGATACACAGCAAATACACCGAAGGCAAGAGGAGAGAAGATGAGATGATTCTTTGAAGGAGAAAAAGGAAGAGAGAAAACTTGTTTGCTCTATACGTTATATCTACCGTCTTTGGGGAGCCACACACCTCTCTTGTTACTTCCCACTAGGGTTTAGGTTTACGTATTTGACCTAGCCCATAGACTTGTGCCTAATCCATCAAGGGTGGCCCATATCCCAACATCTCCCACTCACACTTGGTGGATTACGAGACGTGGGCCTCATCTTGCTCTCTTCTTCCTTTCATACTAGGTGTTTTGCCGTGACCGCATAGGCATGACGTCTTTTAAATGTTTGTACTAGAAATCCTTTTCACAGGACCAGCATAAGACAATCTTTCTTCATGTAGCTTGAATCTGGTTATTATGCCTCATATGTCCTAGATTTAACCAAAATACACTTTCACTTTGACGAATCTAATCCATCTCAAGTCAACATAAGACTTAGATCGTCTTTCTTGTATGCGTGGTATCCACACTTATGAAATCTCCAAGTTGGTATCATAAGGGACATGTCACAGACACCAGCATAGTTTTGTATTTATCAGGTAATCTTCCTTTCGCCCATATATTATTTTGATATACATCAACCGCTTTCCTAACATAGTACCTTGTATCGCATCTATCATGATAGTAGGATGTATGTTAAGGTAGCAGTCATTGAAGTATACCTCCATGATAATGTCAAAGTCAAAGGACATAAGTAGAAATATTAATTTCTTGGGACTCACACAGCAACGAAGCAGGGATCCATTC
>JANTPZ010091388.1:0-17451 GCA_025593235.1 Vachellia pachyceras
AATTGTGGCTTCTATTCTCCATCTCGGAAACATTAAGTTTGAAAAAGCAGAAGAAGAGTCATCAGTTTTAGCAGATGAAGAATCAAAGTTCCATCTTGAAATGACAGCAGAACTTCTCAAGTATGGATGAATCTGTGCTATTATCATCTGATATCTTCCCTTGTTTGAAGTTGAATATAATTTCTTTTACTTATTGTTGTTTCAGATGTGTTCCTAGTGCTTTGGAAGATGCACTTTGTAAGCGTATGATGATTACCCCAGAGGAAGTCATTAAGAGAAGTCTTGATCCTCTTGGTGCGACAGTTAGCAGGGATGGTTTAGCCAAGACATTATATTCTCGGTTATTTGACTGGTAAATTGGTTTTGTCATATGTGAATATGAAAGGGGGAAAAATTCAATGTTGGATTATTGCTATTCATGTGTAGTCATGTGGTTTTTTTTCCCGTTCAGGTTAGTCCAAAAAATTAATGTCTCCGTTGGGCAGGACCCCAGCTCAAAATGTATCATTGGAGTTCTTGACATATATGGCTTTGAAACCTTTCCAGCTAATAGGTGAAGATATTGGCTCTAAAGATCCTATTGTTTTCTCTTTTTTTTGTTTTGGGGGGGGGGGCGGGTAAGATGTTTTTGCATTTGCACTAATAGATACCCGAACATATACTCTTACACAAGCAGCACACATTCATATGAATGGTGTGTAGACATGTATTTCCATCGTTCTTAGTAAGCTTCTGTTTTACTTTGTCTCGGTGGCTTTAAACTCTTGATTCTTTGCATTATGAGTGAGTAGGGTCTGCTCCCTCAATGCTATACTATATTGCCAGTTGCGAAGCAAGGGATCAAAATTTAGGCTGTCTTTTGCATTTTGGTACTTTGTTGACCAAGATTTTTCCAAGCTGATATTTAATTCCTTGGCTGCAGTTTTGAGCAGTTTTGTATTAATTACACAAATGAAAAGCTGCAGCAACACTTCAACCAGGTATGAGGTTAGTCTTGATTTTTTTAATTTTAATTTTTTTATTTTTACAATTAGAGTTATAATCATGCAATCTGAGGCTGTTGATTTTATGCAGCATGTGTTTAAGATGGAACAAGATCAATATACAAGGGAAGGGATTGATTGGAGCTATTTACAATTTGTGGATAATCAAGACGTATTGGATCTTATTGAAAAGGTTTTTACACGTACTTTGGACTCTTTTTTTGTATCTTCTAATAAAACTTATGAAATAAAGCTTTGTATCTTGGTTTTTGTTAGCAATCTCATTGAAACTAATGTAAACAAATGCTGATCCCATTTCTGGTGAAACTATCACTGAGAGTTAATGCAATCGCTTGTTTTGATATAATTAGAATTCAGTCTCTTGGTTGGAGCATTTCTTATCTAGCATTCCACACACACACACATTGATGGACCGGCATTCCATATTTTGCAATGTGCTTGCAAGTTTCATACTTGGCCTTAAATATGGCATTTGACCTGTGCAATAAAAAATAGTAAAGGGGAATTTAGTATGCAATGCTGATCATCTATTGATTGATTCCCTTTGATTTTCAGCTTACATCTTTGGGATGTGAGAGGAGGTTGGTGGCTTTGCTATGTCTTTGTATTGCAAGGGACATTGCTGTAATATTTGTCCTGTTTTATGTTAGATCATGAGAGGGTTGCTGATTCTTGTTTTTTTATGTTCTTTTTGCCTCAAAAATTATGTTATAAAAAAATAATAAAAAACTGTTTAAGCTTTCACTTATGAACATCTAATGAAGTAAGGAGAATATTTGTATTCAGGGATATACACTAAGTACTTGAGATGCAAACTATAATTATGCAAAGACTTTGTTCGTTTGCCAGCACCCTTGTGGTTCAAGTGGCACGAATTATGCAAAGACTTTGTTCGTTTGCCAGCACCCTTGTGGTTCAAGTGGCACGAGAGTTACCCTATGGTGGCACTGTACAGGGTTTGATCCCTGCCTACAAGCAATAGCTTGCCAACTCCAAAAAAAAAAGGACTTGTTTGTTTGCTAAACACCCAGTGTATACTGCTGTTACTGTACTCCTTCACCAATATGTCTTATAATTTGATCAATGAAATCCTCAAGGGGGATTATCTTTTGTCAGCCATTATAAAGACGCCCTGTTTTTAATTTCTCTAATCCATTATATAGACTTGCAGAATGATAGCTTTTCTGATGTGAATGGTAGAGGGAAGAAAGAGTGACTTGAGTAAAGAGAAGAATGGAGGGAGAGTTCAGAGAGTAAAAGTAGGTGAATAGAAGAAAATGGGGAGAACATAAATGCATTAGCAACAAGTTGTAATTCTGGCTCTACTATTCGATGTATACGGGACTTATAAATAGGAAAATCTATTTTTATAACCAGGAACTCTCAAATTTAGTAAAATTTTCCTATAACCCTTTCTTTTATAAAGGGGAAAAAAGTAGCCTCATAATAAATCCTCATTCTAATCTTACATTTCCCTAGGTCACTATTCCCCTGCTTTCAGATAACATGATAACACTGGTGGACTTTTGTTTAGGAATGGTCATAGACTGTTTGTTTACCATTCAGTCTATAATCTATGCATCTGATTTCATAATGTTATGATGGGCATATCTTGATAGTTGTCTTGTTTTGCAGAAACCAGGTGGAATCATTGCTCTGCTTGATGAGGCATGGTATGATGAAATTCCTGTACTTTGCATCTTTTAATTTCTGCCTGGGAAAGGGAAAGATCAGAATTGAGCTAAGGCAGGAGTTAAACTGGTCGCTTTTGCTTATGTGAAATGACTTTATTTGACATAAAGCTTGCCAATTCTGGAGCCATTTTAAACCATTAACTGGGTGCGAAAGGATTATATGCATGATATGATGCAATCTTTTATGCAGTTGTCAGTCAAAGTCACATGCAATTAATGTAAATGTAATACATTGATGGCAATACGGGGATTAAATTTTTACCATTTTCCTTATGATTATTTGGAGAAAGAATGAATGAGTCATGATAGCTTGCTGATGTTCTATCCTGTTGAAGTCATTAGTGATATCTTGCAAAACTGTTTGTGGGCAGAATTTTTCCGTGACTGATATTTTTCAATGACATGGTAAATTGCATTATTTTGCAGTATGTTTCCAAAGTCAAATCATGAAACATTTTCACAAAAGCTTTATCAGACTTTCAAAAATAACAAGCGCTTCGTCAAGCCAAAATTATCTCAATCAGATTTTACCATTCTTCATTATGCAGGGGAGGTAAGTTTGATACTTCAACATTGTTTTGTGGGTTACTATTTTGGCCCTTGGGATTATGTTAATAGTTGATTATGCACTTCTTTTCAGGTTCAGTATCAGTCTGAACAGTTTTTAGACAAAAACAAAGACTATGTTGTTCCTGAGCATCAAGACATGCTAAGTTCTTCCAAGTGTTTTTTTGTAGCAGACCTATTCCCCCCACTTTCTGAGGAGACAGCCAAATCTGCTAAATTTGCTTCTATCGGTGCTCGCTTTAAGGTATGTTATAGTTGGTTCTTTGCCTTGTTAGAAAAGGAAATATGTCACCTGAAATGCCCCTAGAACTATTGAATATTTGATTACTGTTGTATCTAATCTACGCAGATACAATTACAACAACTGATGGAGACACTAAAATCCACGGAGCCCCACTATATTAGATGTGTGAAGCCAAATAATGAATTAAAACCTGCTGTGTTTGATAATATGAATGTCATCCAACAACTTCGCTCTGGTGTAAGCATAAATTGGAGTTAAGTTGGACATATGTGGTTTAAACCTTTGCTTGTGCAATCAATAGTCATTGTTGATGATGTAGGGTGTTCTTGAAGCTGTAAGAATTAAATGTGCTGGATTTCCAACACACAGGACCTTTCATGATTTTTTGACTCGACTGGCTGTTCTTGCTCCAGAGATTGTTAAAGAAAAGTATGTGTACCTTAACTCAATTTTTGGTTTTATGAACTTTTACAAATCTGTCTTGATGTGATGCCAGATTCTGACATATACTTGGTTTCTGGACTTGAAAACCGATCTAAGCAGCTCTGATGAGAAAGATTCATGTATAAAGATTTTGCAGAAGATTGGCCTTAAAGATTATCAGGTAGAATTAGAATTTTATTGTATGTAAAACTCGTTTTTGGCTCTATTGATTTCATTTCTGGTATGAAGTAAATATGAAGATTGTTGTTAGCGTAGGATAGCAGGTGCATATATTCTTTGTTGCAATGGCGAATTGGTCTTCTACGTTCAAATGGAATATTTCTGATTTCTGCTAATTTTGCAGATAGGGGAATCGCAGATATTCTTGAGAGCTGGTCAGATGGCTGAGTTAGATGCTCGAAGGGCACTCCTCATTGGCAACTCTGCTGTTGTTATACAGAAACGGATCAAAACTCATCTGTCTCAGAAAAGATATGCAACATTGCAAAAGTCTGCTGTCTGTGTGCAATCTTTTTGTAGAGGTAAGTGGATTTCTTAAAGGAAAGGAGACTTGTAGACTCTGGCATGTTTTGGAAAAAAATGAGCCATTCTTTATTTCCCCTTATAGCTATATATTAAATTTAAAACGGTTTGTAAGATAGTTAACTCAGGAAAATGGAAACATTTGATGTGAATATCACCTTGCTGCATTGTCCTTAGCATACTTGTAATGTCTCAGTCTATGAAATGTGTAAATGATGACCTTTTGTAGAGTTTAGCCCTCTTACATTTTTTTTTTGTACCTCTTGTGCTCCTTTTTGTCTTCGACATAGAACTTCAAATAATGAATACAAGAGGGTAGAATTAAGTACTTGATTGGTTGCTGCAAATTTAGGAGAAATGGCTCGGAGATTATGTTATCACATGAAGAGAAATGCAGCTGCCGTCAGAATTCAAAGGAATATTCGTGGAAAACTAGCCAGGAAAAAGTACAAGCAAATATATACTTCTGCCATTGTATTGCAAACAGGCTTCCGGGCTATGGCAGCTCATGATGAATTGAGATGTGGACTGGAAACTAGTGCATCAATTAAACTTCAGGTTTGAGCTGTCCTAGTAATGTTGTATTTTTATTTTTTATTAATATATTTTTTTAAATTGTTGATTATAAGGTATATCAGTATATGGTAGATAGAAAAATCTTGGATGCGATTTCTTATAATTCTATTAATTTTTCAACTACAGTATGACAAGGATATGATTATATAACATTACAGATGTATGATTTTTATTGACAATATCAATTTTATGGTTTTCCAAACAAGTCATACACCTATCATGTTGTTATCGGTAAGTCATACGCTTGTTATATTCTGATTGGTAAACCTAATGGTAAACATATAAGAAATGTTACAAGTCCGATCCTTTTCCTAATTGTGCCTTGTATTGAAATGTAAGATTCACAACCAAAGTGAAAATTGCTTGGCATGTGTGATAAAAATGCGTATAAGCAAATAGCATAAACGACCCAGTTATTAATAAAAAGATTAATTATTGTAAGTCTTAAATTAGCCAGAATCAGTTCATAAATCTTAAATTCCTGAATAATTAAAGACCAGAGGGAAAAAAATATGAAGCTTGAGACTTGAAAGAAAAAGACCTTCGATTGCTAAGAAAGGGGAAAGGATGAAACACCAAAGAGCAAACAGCAGGCGGTTATGTTGGAAGAGAGACTGAATTTTTTAATCCAGAGGACCACATCCTTGCTTTTGGCCTTTCATAGATCTCAATGGTATGTTTTGACCATTTATCGATCTATCTATATACTAAAACGGAAGTCTTATTTAGCGGCTAGGTCACTTCATTTCATGATGGACCTGACACTACAACTCACTTCTGGGTGACTTTCTTGAACGGGAAACTTAGTTGTGTAAACTATTATAATTGACAATGTAACAAAACTGATAATGCTATTAATGATTTTTACTGGTTGTTAAATTTCTTTATCGTCATAGGAATATGCAATTGTGAGGGATACAGACCAAAATTATTAGAGAGGCCTTTTAGGATGGCTACTTTCAAAGAATTTACACTCAGGAGAATTTGTGGGGTATCCTTTATGCTCTAATCAGCACCTATATCTGATAATACAGAAAACCTGAAGGACCGTCTTTCAGTTCTTTTCTTGTTTTTTTTGAATCCTTGGAGCTTATTCAACGAAATAACTTGTTTGCTCTCATGTAATGCCAGGTTGCAGAGAATGCAGTTGAAATGGAAAGCCAGGTTGTGGAGAAAGCAGTGGAAAATGAAAGCCCTTATGTGAAAGAATCGACAGATCATTGTAAAGATACTGAAAGCATTCATGCTATCAAAGAATCCTCAAGTCCTCTCCCAGACTCTGAAAAGATTGAGTCTCTTACTTCAGAAGTCATAAATTTAAAGGTAAACTGATTGAGTAAATTAATGCTTCACCTTACAAGACAAAACTGGTACTTCTATATGTTTATCATTCTTCTAATACTGAGACTTGGTTATCATTTGAGGAAAATTAGAGTCAGATTTCTGTCATAGTAAGGCTGTATTGTGGTGCTTCTGCTTGAAGTGCTCATTTTTCCTTTCCCTTCCCCCCGTTTTTGCATTCCCATTGTTCTATTTTTCCCTTTCTTCCTGTGTTTTTTGAACCTTTACAAAATTGTTACCTATTCACCTGTGCTGCCCCACTAACACTAATCATTACAAGGACAACAAGTTGATTAGATCACTTAAATTATGATCAACTAATCTTTCTTACTGCCTCACAAATATTTTAATGATTTCAATGACAATGAGTTGACGAACCTCAATAGTTTTATGTATTTACCTGCGCCTTTCTCTATTGCAGAGGTTAAGATAAAGTTCATAGCTAGTTAGATTGAGCTGGAAGATTAAAGATGGAAATGAGTTGGGGAATTTTAAAATTAACATTTGAGTGCTTATTTGCAACTGGGAAAGTTGGCTATCTGCGTTACATTATATGGGATATTTTACATGAGATTTATGGAAAGGTGAAAACAACTTTTTACTACCATTGTAATAAAATGAGCTATCTTGATTAATATTTTATTTGATAGATGAACGGTGATAAAGTGATGCTCTTGTGTGATATATTTCTCATGTGCGTAACATGTTTCACTACATGTTTACACAGTTCTAGCTTACCAAACTTTATATGATCTGTACGCTCTACAGGTTATGTTGCATGCAGAAAAACAAAGAGCTGATGATTGTGAAAGGAAATATGAGGAAGCCCAAGAATCTAGAGAGGAGTTACGTAAAAAGCTAGCCGAAACAGAAAAAAGAGTATATGAGCTTCAAGACTCATGGAACAGGTAGAATTAGAATTAATCCCTTTACTACTAATATTTGACATAGACCGCTGATTATTCGAAACAGATTTGACTTCATACAGGCACTAAGCCAATAATAAACGTTTAAAGCTCTAAAATGGTACCCGATGAAACCTAAATATATGACCATGCTCAAGTATTCATTTTTGCTGATATTAGTAAAATAGTACAAAATTAGTGGAACAAAGCATTCTGCTGCTTTGTGATTTTTCTTTCTCTATATTCATGAATACAATTCTACGACTTTTAAAAATTGGATACTATTTGATTAATACTAGATCTGATCTAGTGTGTCTCAGGATGATATCTTCCATGTCAAGCCAAGTTGCGGAACTAAAATTGATATTAAGTACCTCATCAAGATTAAGTTCAACTTTTCGGCCTATTGCTAGAGTTGATGTTGCTTCTAGCAACTCTGATACTTCATCCACAGATTCTGATTTCACAGCTTCAGCCCCTGCTTCAAATACAACTAATCGGTCTAACTCCCAGATCAGTCCTATTCAGCTAGTTGTCGACAGTATCACTGCAGCGGATGGTTCAGGTCAGTCCAGTTTTGTTGTAAATGCCATTGTCCTAGCTATTTTTTTCCATTTAATTTGCTTGCTGAATTAAGAAAACCATGCATTGCATATATGAAAATCATGTCTTGTATTCCTGATGTTCTTATAATGCATTGTAAATAGATATTCGTCAGCCTGTTTGTTATGAAGAAAGAATAGCGAAATGCAAAAAGGGGGGTAGTGGCTTCCTATATCTGCACAGCTTATTTAAATTTAAAAGAAATATGTATGATTATAGCATTAAGGCTGGCAAGCCTGCAGTCATATTAAGCAATTTGCACCCTACCAAAGCATTGCTTATGTCTGGGGTTAATTGTTATCATATATTGTTTTGTTATTTACAGGAGGAGAAATGTAAGTTGTGTTTGACCGTGCCATTTTTTCCCCTTATTGTTGTACTTGCAGTGCCTGAAGGTGAAAAGGAGGGGCCATTTGATGATTACTTCTAGTGAACCTTGTCTCTCTCCTTTCTGCCCTAATCTTATTTATTCTCTTGATGGAAACAAGAGGAAGTAGGGACTTGGCATTGTTGTTAGTCATGTCCACTCGTTGTAGATACTCAGTTCTTTAAGGATCCTGTAGATGGGTCAGCTAAAGCTAGTAAGAGACAATCTATAGTTAAAAACTTGTTAGTGTTATTTTAACTCTGTAGATATCCCAGCTGAGCTCATCCTTATTTCATGATGTCAAATGGCAGATAGAGTGAAAATACGGTATATCATTGCTGAGTTCCCGTATCTTGTCTTTTTTTTTGGGGTCGTCATTGTTATTAAGCTGTAATTAAATCTGGTTGGCGGTTCATTCATTACCTCCAAATAGAATTTGCTAGGAGTGACTATAGTACAGGATCCTTCCCAACACAGACAGAGACTGGTAGGTGGGTAAGGGCCACTCGCCTCACTCCAGTATACTTGTTGTTTCAAAGAAAACCCTGTTTCTGGGCGACGCCAACGAACTTGTGGGAAACATGACTTTCATTGTGCCTGGCTTCATGAGTGATAAATTTTGTTTTTGTTAAGCTATAGTTTGTACATTGCATTTCTTATTTTATGCCATGCAGCCTGAGGATCTCTTGGACTTCGAATGGTTGCATCAATCAATCAGCTAGCTAGGGCTTTACTCGTCTTGCCTGTTGTGCGAAGTAACATGTAAGGATGATGAAATAGCATTTGGTTTAATATAATCTAAAGGTAAGGCACTTCAATTTTTGATATAATCTAATCACTAATGCACTGTCAGTTCCAATCCAAACTTCCAGTTGGGTTTATCACTTCAAAATGAAAAGCCTAATGCGTTTGACGTGATTTAGGGTGCAAGTCTGTGGTTAATTAATAAAGAGCATAAAGTGGCATCTTAAAATAACAAGCCGTAGGGTATGTATACGGTATTTTAAGATAACTATCATTTATGAAATATGAATAATGTGTTTAGCTATAAATAAACATGCACATGAACTTTACTAATATTAACATTATTAGATAATCACATATATACGTATTAGTTTTAGTAGAAGAGGTTATAACTGTTTAATAAGTGTGGATGCAGGAAACAGTTCAAAAGAACAAATTTGAATATGGCAATGATCAAAGGTTTGTTTGGTTAGCCCGTTTGGGCAATCAAAATCCATTCCTACGCCTACCGAGATAAAATTTCTCTCACATATTTACCTCGGAATCTAGTTAATACTAATAGACATCAAGTAATTACACATCTTTAGCTACCCATTAGCCAGTTTGCCTCAACTTTTTTTCTTGTAATTGTATGTATAATTTGTTTACGCTTTTTTTTTCTAGCAGATGATCGAGTATGAGTACACTTCCAGCATAATATATATTTCCAAACTATTTAATCCCCCCCCCCCAAAAGGTAATAATTTCAAAACAATACAGAAAAAAAATGAGTGAGACCACATGTTGCTCATAGTGAAAAAAGTTTGACGGCTTAAATGCGAGTTTTCAAGTTTGAGTTCAAGTAATTACAGAAAACAAGTTGGGAGAGATGCTTTTAATTTAGTTTGACAATACTTTCATATGATAAAATCAGATTGTAATGTCAAAAAAAAAACTGAAGGCCCAAGCAATTTGGGATGGGCCGAATGAAGTCTTGGTGATTTGGTTTGCGATGTGATTAGCAACATCATATTCACCTATTGTCCGTGAATTCAAAGATTTGGCTAGTACTCTCATCAGAAGGGAGAGTGTTTGATCCTAGGGAGTGCCACTTAGTTGTGGTTCCAGTCGCGTCGTTTGGGGAGACATCACCACAACTAAGTGAAGCTGGGTTGACTTACCTGTGTGGTCAGACCAAAAAGCTTGTTTGACTTGCTCCGGTTCCGGCAGGGACAGGCCCCAATAGATTATGAGTTAGGTGTCCTACTCTTGGACCGTGGGTGAGCCCAACCCCTTTTCTAAAAATTGTGTATAAAAAAAAAAAGCAACATCATATTCTAGATTTCTCTCTCCTCAAAATTTCGTGCCATCTCTCTTTTCTTCGGAATGGAAAGGGCGACTTGAATGGATAGGATCAACTACGGGAAACGAATTTAAAAATAATCAACAATCCCTAAAATATATTTGTGGACTTGTTCGTGACATTCCCGGTTTTGAATCTTGTTGCCTCTTTAATAAATTCGCTTTCATTGGAACAGAGCGAATAAATTTTTTATAAATGATTGTTTCAAGAGCCGGTTGGTGTATTATTTTGACCAATTGACCATCTGTTTGAGACTTCCTTTTTTCTCCTTTTCCCCATGCACATTCACATTAAAAAATTTAGCCCTTTTCTAACGACGACTTCAGACATTAAGAACCAGGTATATAAATCTGAAACTTCGTTTACTCGTCAAGGAAAGCATATGGGAAAAGTGAGATCGCTACTATTTATAAAATTACTGGAGAACATTGTTTTCTTTGATATTAATACCCAGAGAAAACTACCGATTGATTAAAAAATTGTTGCATGCATGCATAAAGAATTTACAAACACGTCAATTTTGTGTTGGGGTTTGGAAAAAAAAAATGATAACGAAATATCGTGGAAGCAGCTGCAAGTTAAAGTCCTCTCGATTTGTTTTCCTACAGTTACTTGAATGGAGCATGTCAACCAATGGTTACAAACTTACAATGTGTTCCTAAATAATTGGCCCACCAACATATCAAGCCTGTCGCTTTTACTAGACAAGAAGGGCTCCACCCATCGTCCGTGGGTTCAACTGGCGAAGGTATTAGACACTCTCATCAAAGGGAGAGGGTTTGATACTGGGGAAGGTCACTTTGTTGTAGCTCCAGTCGCGGGAGAGGCATCCTAGCTTTTGGGTGCTTAGGTAAACGCCTGAGGGTAATTAACGGCTCGCCCTGCTCAACATTGGTATGACTTAAGAGGAAAGGAGATTTTGCCTTACCCTTGGCTTGTGGGTGAGCCCAGCCCCCTGCCTAAAATTTATGTATAAAAAAAAAAAGAAAGAAAGACAAGAAGGGCTCCTCTCTCTGTCTCTCTCTCTACTGTAACGGGGAACTAAAGAAAGAACAAGGGAGGAAATATACTCAAGAGTATCCCATTACAAAAAGAATAAGGGAGGGAATATACTCAAGAGTATCTCATTTTGAAGGTGTTCTCGCTGGGGTTGGATGACAGGATACTAGAAGCAAAGAGGTACATTGTAAATGACCCAGACAACTAAAGGCCAAGAGCAAATCTACTGAAAGATTGAGACCACGCAAATACATAATCAGGAGGCAACAAAAAGTAGGATATATATATATGTAGTATAATTCAAAACAAACTACACCACATAGAACTCCAAGGGCTATATTCCCTTGTTTGTTATTAACATCAAGAGCAGGTTGTTGCCTAACCAATTTCAAATATTTCATGTGGAAGCCAAAAGAGTGTAGGCCAAGCATTAATTAAAGTGGAACTGGTGGTATTTTTGTTGAATGATGATTCTAGCTTGTTGCTACTAGCTAGTGACGGATGACATAAAGATGTAGTGATGTGTTGCCACTACCTATCTAATCTCGACAACAAAAGAAGTTGTAACATAAGGACAAGTACAAACTACAAATGCCATGTTCGTGTTCACTCACTCCACATGTTCCTGCACGAAGGTTCCTATTTGTTTCCTATTACGGTGGGTGAACTTTGTAAATTAATTCCCTTAAAGCTAGCTTACAAATTTCTGTAGTTTCCGATCTGAGTCACATCTTGGCTTCACAGAAAAACTGATAGCAGATCAGGGTCTGATCATGACTAAGATTGCATGCGTCATGCCAAGGCAAAATCTACGTGGCCACCTTTTTTGACTGCGAGTTTGATTGGTTAATTAGTATACATATGCAGTATATACTCAGGCATGACCCTCAAGAGGCAAGGAATTTAATTAGAACTCTTGACTGGGCACAGTACATTTTGATTTATTTCTATTTGCCAAAGGCTTTTTTTTTTTCTGACTCCTGAGGGGTCTTTGCTTAATTTTAATCCTTTTCGAGCTAGCTGGTCAGGACTCTGTAACTTTTTAATGGCTGCATGATTGGGTAGATCCTTTATTACCATATGTGGCTTCACCGTAAATTATGGAACATTCCTACCAACAAAGAATTACAAAATCTGGTAGTTTATGTTTCCAACCAAACCACTTAAATGTAATCTAATATTCAAAACGAACAAAGAGGACCATCTAAAATAATATCAGTCCTTATGAGTTAGCTGGCTTGTATCGTCCCGATTAAATAGTTAAATAGAATTGCGATTGTATAATCTATCTCCGATCTAGTGGGTTGATGGATTCCCAGCAGATAGTAGTTTCTTCCTCTCTGTTAAATTTAAACATGGAAGAAGTTGATTAATTTCCAAATCCCAACATCCAAAACATATTTTTGTTGTGGTCACGGCTTATACAATCGTCGAAACATTTTATTAGAAAGTAAAATTAGATATATAATTTGATTCTACTTCTTCACATTTATTACTGTTTTCTTAAATAGAGTTTATTACCGCGTACATGTCGTGTTAATGACGTACGTAAAATTTGTTTGCAAGTAGAGGATATTTACCAAGAGCGTAAGTGACAAGGAAGAGAAGATAGAGAGAGGAGAATAAGAAAGGAGAGTGGAAAGAAAAGCACAAGATCCCAAACGAGGAGACAAATCACAATAAATTATTTGCCGGTTAGAACGGCCGGCTGATAGAAATACCTGTGGTAGCAAACTTGTGAAACTTTCTACTTCCCCCTGGACTCCGATAGGCATTGCCTATGTTCTATGCATATGTGCTTCATCTGTCTCTTGCTCAAACCTTGTACTTTTATAATACCCTCCCTTTTCCCCCCTCTCTCTTTCCCACATCAAAATTAATTCAGTCTCATGGAATTCATCAGAAACCCAGAAGAGTCCAGGAGCTCGAGCGACGAAACCAATGATACGACGGGGATTGGAAGATCCTACGAGTGCGTGTTCTGCAAGAGAGGCTTCACTACGGCACAAGCTTTGGGAGGACACATGAATATACACAGGAAGGATAGAGCGAATAAATCCAAGCCCAGTAGTCTTGGCCCTTCTTCATCTTCAAGCAAACTTGTGGATCTCGGTTTCTATTCTGCACGTCCTGGAAATTACTATTCAGCACCTACTCCTGATGAGGCAGATAGTAGAAATTACCCTCAATTTTATCATCCAGGTACAATCAGATCGTCACAGTTTGGACCAGATTGGAGGACCAGAAGCTTGAGCTTGCATACTAATCCATTCTGCGTACGCGACAAGATACAAGACAATAATATTCCAGAAGATGGGCTGGATTTGGAGCTTCGACTGGGTTATCAACCATAGCATCTAGCAGCTCTATCCACTGTTCTTAATATTATATATATATATATATTCAAGAGCTTAACTATATATGTCCACTCGTGTCCCTATGTATTCTCTTTGTAGTACATACAGCTTGGAATTTGTCAGATCCGTGTTTCATTTACGGATCAAAAAGAGTGCCGAATCAACCTGATATATAAATACATAATATTCCTGAGCATGTCCGCTTTTAGTATTATTCATATTCCAAATATATACACGCGCGCGCCCGCGCGCACATGGCAGGAATTGGAAGCAGATAACTTGGAAGATGGAGGAAGTGGAAGGTAAAATAGTTAAATAAAGTCCAACGATGTGGTTTCTTTGAAAGTAATTAAGGAAGGTGATCGAGGATATACTATATCTAGATTCCAGGTTCGTATCAAGGTACGTACTCAATTCTACTTTGGCACTCATAATCGTCATTCTTGTATAGGCAGCTTTCTGCCTAGCTTCTGGCAATAAAAATTGGGTTTATATATCTTGTATTTATTGTTATTGTTTTTTTTAACATTGTTACCTACGTGAGATCGAGGATTTATATCTCAATGAATCCCAAAATTTTGTCCATGACCAGAACGGGCTAATCGGCATCAATTAATCTTCTTGAAGTCTGCCTTGCCTGCAGATTAATAAGAAGTATGCATGAATTGCTATAAAATTACAAAGTGGTGGTTGATTGGGGAGAGTGCACCGTCAGTGATTAGTAGGCTACAGGGTAGCAATTATCCAATCCATCAATTGCAAACTCACATACGATATTAGTGGTTGATAGATATGGGTGCAGCAGATGGTTGAAGGTACGTCTACTTACTATTTGGATAGTTGGATCATTAGCATTTTATATATATAGCTCGTATATGTATTAGCATCCAGATGCACTCTGAAAAACTATGCATGATAGATTTCCCACACTTGTGTTCGACATCTCCGATAGCTAAGGCTCAGGAATGCCTTATTCAGGAAGTGAATAAGACTTTTATTAATGACATGTATATCCAAGTTATATAAATATATGCAGCATATATCCTACTAGAGATCATTAACGAATGATCCTCCAGTCGTGGGAAAGCTGCTCTCTTTGGTTTTAGACACAGAATCATGAATTTGAATAGATGCATGTGTCTCATGATCGATAGCAACATCTTTTGCAGTTGATTCCTACACACACATACACACACAGCGATTGTCTTTCCATCTAAGATTTTTCTGCAGATTAATATTTGGTTGCGTGTTTTATATTAGCATAGGTTTTTCCACCCGTTTTTAATTCTTGTCAAATTTAATACATTAGCTAGGCTTGGGAAAACTACACGTAGTCATTTTGCGCTCTCTCTACACACACATATTTCTATCTGTGATGTGAAGAGTGTGTGTGTGTGTGCCCTCATTAATTATAAAGTGGTATGGATCACATGAGGTGTGGCGAGATTACGTACTGTTGTGTATATTACGAAAAGCTCAAAGAAAGCAGTGGGTGTGGGTATATACATGCACGCAACATATATAAGAAAATGAAGAGAAAGAAGATTGAAGAGCGAAGAGGAAGGTGTCACTAGATGGCTCACCCTAACCCATCGAGCAGGCTATGAGCGGAGCTTCTGCTTGACTTGGTCCTCAACGCACGAAATATTTCATATATACACAACTTAACATTATTTAGGATGGATTGAAATGGTGATAGTGTGTGTTTGGGAGCTCCGCTGGGAGAAAGGAATTTATGGATTTCAAGATGTCTTTTATAGATTTCGAAATGGTTTTTACGAATTTTGAAATGATTTTATCTCGACTTACGTGCACCGTTGGAGGAACGAAGTTCCCAAACAAACACATACTTGTTTTAAACTACCTCTCCCTCTATTCTTAATATAAGAGTTAATTGACTTTTTAAAGTGATTAAAACAGCTAAATAGCTCATTTAATTATAACATATTCATCCCAAGCAACATCAATATATTAGTAATACTTTTTTTTAATAAATAGTACATTTTTATTTTGAAATTTTATACAGCACGGTAGATCACAGATAGGCATACTGAGAAGTGAGAAACCATCGCTGAAGCATTTCTAGGTTACTGATTTGAGATTTCAGTCTATGGGTTGTGATTTGTGAAGGAACAAAAAAGAGAAGAAAAGAAGGAAATGCGCAGATGCTTCTGGTTTCATTCAACTGGGGATTGGGGAAGCGTGATTTTTGGGTGGGACATTTTTTTTAACATTCTCTTATTATTCAAAGATTTAATTTTTTTTATCAATTCATTAAAACTCATGTAATTCCTTTTTGTATTTTAACTTTACGAATTTATGCCAATTTTAGCCATCTCTAATGAAATAAAGGAAGGGAACAAACGTATTCCAAACCCTATTCTTGCTCTCCAAATTGCAATGTTCACCTGAAATTAACATTTACCTACTAAACGATTTGCTTCGTGGGAAGAGTTGATTAAATATGGACAGTTCAGGTCTAATTTTTGAGGTTCAGATTTATTTTTTAAAATCTATATTTTTCTTAAAAATGCTTCAGTACATATTAAATCTGAAATTAAAACAAACTTTTAACTGTTTTTTAAAATTTTTTACTTATGAAATAGCCATTCTAAAAATTTTAAATTTAAACTATATAAATCAAACTTGGACTACGGTGATTAGCTTTCCCTAACAAGTCGAGTTGAACATGTAAATAAGGGATAGTCACTCAAATAGATGGAAAGTGGATATTAAATAGAATATATACGTTACTAATCAAATCATCGTATTCTTAAGTGAATACCGAATATCGTTAGACGTAACCTGCTAGACTACTCACATTAGATTTAGATTACTCAGAAGCAAATCACTTAGCAACTAGCAAGGAGCCGATTAGATGTTACACTGGGATCTTTAGCGACGGTTCGTATTCCCTTTACGGAATAGCATGTGCCCCATTCATTTCTTTTCAATAACCCGCTAAAATCCTTCTCTCCGTTTTCTGTTATGCCAAAACCCTCTCTCTCTTGCAGTAACTTCTTTCACAGATCATCATCAATACCCTTCACAAAGAGGTCCACTACGGTTCCTACATCACCAATGCCTACGTCGAATCAGGCTCTCTTCTGTTAGCCTCCAAAGCTTTTCTTGATGTTAGAAATATGAGTTAGTTAAAAGTTATTAGTGTTAATCACTTAATTAGTTAATGACCCAAAAGTCTATATAAAGGGTCACAATGTAATGATTTGGGTGTGTGATTGAATAATCATCACCAAAGAGTGAGAGGATGAAGAATCCCCACCAATGAAAAGAGAAGGGGAGGATAAATTGGATCTCCCACTTCAAGAGTCCTCAAAATGGGGTTAGCTTATCACCTTCAAGAGAGGGTAGATTAGTGTCATAAACTAAAATGGTTTATGTAATAATACATGCAATTTCTCAATCTCTTCTTGCTTGCAATACTTTCAACATGGTATCAGAGCAGATTGTTTTCTTGGGATCAAGATTGAATGAGCTCTAATCTTGAAGGAGAGGGAGCCAATCTGACGTGAAGGCATCACGGGCGGAGCATCATCATAAGCAGTGGGAGAGGTGAAATGCTCTGATGTGCACTAGGACTTAATTCTAGTAAAAAAAACTCTCTCACTGGTCCTTAAAGAATTCCAAGAAAGGCCAAGAAAGCGGAGAAGTAGAGCCGATGGGTTTCTCTCGGACATGGAGAATACTCTGAGATTCCTTCTGAGAGAGACTTCTCTGTTGT
>JANTPZ010091389.1:0-17517 GCA_025593235.1 Vachellia pachyceras
CTTCTTCTTGTTCTTATCTCCGTCGCCGTCGTCTCCGTCGTCATGCTCTCCTTCTCCTTCAAAATCAATATCGTCCGATCTGGATCTCGTGTGCCCGGAGTTCTCGCTGCTAATCTCCACTGCTTCATCCCCCCGGCCGCCACCGCCGCTCCCTTCATCACCCTCCTCCACCCCCCTGCCGGACGTGGCTCCCCCTGCCTCCGAAGCTGCTTCCCCGGCATGCCGGAAAATCCCAGCCTTGGTTCACAGAACAGAAAAAGTCAATCAGAGAATCGGGGGAGAAATCAAAAACCCAAGTTCATCAGAATCTGGGGATGAGGAAAGTGAGAGCTTTAATGGAATATTTCACTTACGAGACTGAGAGAGAGAGCTGGAGAAGCGAAGAAGTCTTTAGTGTGAGAAGATGGTGGTGGGTTGTTGGACATGTCCACGCCCATTTGCTTCAAAAACAACAACGTTGGATGTTGTGTGTGTGACGACGAATGCTTAAGTTTTTTAAGGAGCAAAAATGGTGGATGAGAGAGCTAGGAGAGAGAAAGAGAGGACTGCTCAATTTAAGAATATAAAAACAAAAGGAAGGAACTCGCTGAGGCTTATTTTAACTATTTTTTATTCTATTTTGGTTTTGTTTATGAATTTTCAATTTTGAGTTTAATTCCTTTTGGATGGTAACGGAAAATGAGATCAAATAGACAGACAGAGAGGGGAGAGAGAGAGAGAGAAGGCTGGTAGGGTTGACTGTTAGATATTGGTGATGAGAGAGAGTGAGACCCAACTAACGTTAAAAGCAGTTGAATTTATGATTCCAACCGTTTTTTAAAATAAATAAATAAATAAAAATTAAGGATTCTTCCGTGCTGGGGTTAGCTAGCTTAGCTTATCCAGCTTGGTTAGTGGCTCTCCTGATAAGGCTGTGTTCGGATATTTCAGTATTTTGTGGTCGGAAATTGGTTTGTGTTTTTTATTTTTCAGTTGACCATTTGACTCTGTAATTCGCTTTTTCTGCTTAGAGCATATGATGTTTTAGGATCAACGATTCCAAACTAGTATGTGGGGTGTTTGATAAAGCTTTTGAATACCCCAAAAGTACGTTCAACAGTGTTTTTTTGTAAAACGAGATAATCGACTTCACACATTTACCTCGTAAATGATAAAAGTATTTCTCTACCGCTTTCCCAAACGGACCCACGTCAAGGATCTTTCAGTTTAGAGTAAAGTGGTTGGCTTTATATGTTTTTATATGAGAAATTTTCAATCAGGTTCTAATATCAGGTTCTAATAAGAAGAATTGATCAATAAAAAGTCCTAAAATTTAAAAAATTATCATCAGATCCAAACAGTAACTGATCTGGTTGTTATTGACGGCTTGTGAGGTTGTTATAATAACCGAACCGGCTACTACTAGAACATAATGGTAATTTTATCAATCTTTAGAACTTTTATTCATTAATTCTTCATTTTAAAATCTGATAGTAAATTTATCTTTTTACCTACCCAAACCTCCAACTTAGTTAAGGAAAAGGAACCAAATGAGGAATCATCAGGGCGCTTTTTCTTCTGCTATCTTCTGCGGCTTCCTATCTTCTTCTGCCTCCTAAAATCATTCCCAAGTCATACTTGTGTTGGTCCTCCTTTGAATTTATTACCATTTCTAAAATTTTATATTGATATTATTTATGCTTGATCATTGTGATTTCAAAATTCTGTTTTTGTATTGATGAATTTTTTTTCCACTGATTTTCCTCCATAGTAAAGTGCTCGTTTGGGAACTCCGTTGGGAAAATGGATTTTGCAGATTTCAAGGCATTTTGGGAATTTCGAGATGGTTTTACGGATTTTAAGATGGTTTTTATGGATTTCAAGATGGTTTTTACAGATTTCGAGATGGTTTTATCTCGGCTTACGTGCACCGTTTGGAAAAATGGCTTTCCAAACAGGCACTAAGTAATTCCTGTTTCATGGGAAGGAAGAATGTTTAGGAAATAATTAGATAAATAATAACTTGTCTAGCATGAATGTAAAATGGAATAGAATAAAAAAGAGAAATGTGATTAAAAGATCAATTATATATATTGTCTATTGTTTTTAATTAAAAAAATCTAAAGTCTATAGATGGAGAAAAAAATAATATTAAAAGATTTTGTCCTAAATAACAACTCAGACTTCACTTGAATTCATATTAGGGCTCGTTTGGGAAGTTAGTCTGAAACCTAGGTTTCACAGATTCCGAGGTAAAATCTAGATTTTGAAAAGTGATTTATGTTTGGGAAGTTATAGTTTTTACGGATTTCGAAGCAAAAAAGTGGGTAGGAAAGAGGAAAGTAAGAAAGAGAAAGAAAGAAAAAATATGAAAGAGAAAAGAGAGAAAAGTAGGAAAGAGAAAACTTAGGTTTTGAAATCTTGGCTGCCAAACGAGCCCTCAACAATACTTAATATATAATGGATGGCGCGCACACAATGTTTTGTAGGATAAAGAGGAATAGAGCAATTAAGACATGTGGAAATGAAGAGGGTGGAAACAATGTGAAGTTAGATAGAGGGAGGGTTGGTTGAATTCATATGAATGCACCTAACACTAGTAAAACTAATATTGGATCCGTCTGAAAAAAATAGTAGAGAAGTACTTGTACGTCAGCTGAAGTAAATATGTGAAGGAGATTGTCTCGTTTTGCAAAAAAAATACCGTTGAACGTGCTTTTGTGTGAGAGTTAAATGTTTCCAAACAAGCACATTATCTCATGTCCATACTATATATAAGAGCCGATTAACTTTTTTTAAAAAAAATTAAGGAATCTAAATACATTTTTTAAATCATTTATATTTATTAGTTTTTAAATAAATACGTTCAATTTTTATGTGTATAACTTATTTAGCCTCTCCAAAAAAAAATTAAATGACTCTCATATTAAAGATTAGATGTGGTACTTACTATTACTGCTAGTTGCTACTAAGAATATATATTGCCTCTAATCATTAATATAAGAGTTAGTTGACTATTTTATGATATTAAAAAAGTTGAATAAATTTTTAATCATGACATATATTGTGAAATACTTATGTGTTCCATTAGATTATACTCAGTCTATAAGATAAAAAAATTAGTTTAAAAATAATAATTATGTAAGTTAATTATTTTTTTAACCTCCTCAACAAAAATCAACTTATTCATATATATAAAAAACCGGCAATAATATATTTTATATATGTTTATATATATATATATATATATGGTGCAATTAATTAAGAAGGCACTCTTGCGTATGACCCCACTCCAAGTTGTTTGGACAGTTTGGTAAATCTGACTTCACAATGTCTAGTTGAACATGTGCGTTCCTTCTTCCTTTTCCTTTCTACCCTTTTAATTTTTACGCCCTTTTTATGGATCACCATCGGCATTTCGTGTAATATAAACAAAAATGCATGTCATTTTCAATATAGAAATAAACATATTAAAACATAATTAAAAGGATTTTTTCCATGTACTTTGTTAAAAATATATAGGCTTTTTAATTATATTTAACTTAATAGTAAATTAAAATATGCATCATGAAAAGTATCTGAGAGTGGTCGATAGATGACCCATGAAAATTATGTGATCGTTAGATTTTATTAAATAGTTCTCTTGCTATGCAATCAACAGTATTTGAATCTGGCTCAATCAAATATTTATATGAAAAATATTTAATATTTACTAAAACCATGAAATTGTCTTATAAAAATATGAAAAATACCATGCAAAGGACAAGAGGAGCACATTCCTTAATTTTATATAGATCGTCATGCTCATATATAGCAAGATTGAGGCCAACGTTGTTGAAGAGGGGTGTCATGTTTTTTTTAAAGGAACAAAGAAGTGGATCGGTCATAGAAGATTTTTAATCCAAGCATAAATAATCCTTTGGATATTAACAAGAAAGTCATTGTAAGGTTTCAAAGAACGTAATCATAAAAACTTTTGAAATAAATGCATTCTAATTAATCCAATGTCAATGGGTCCGTTTGGAAACGCAGTAGAGAAGTACGTAAGTCAATATGAATATGTGAAGGAGATTATCTTGTTCTGCAGAAAAACACTGTTGAACGTGTTTTTGGACTCCCAGAAATGTTGCCAAACGGGTCAATATCATTTTATACATTAAAACATGCCATTAACTTCTACTCAATTTTTGTGAAACTGTTTAGAGATTACATTTCTTAATTTTATATAAATCTTAAAAGTTTGTGCTCATATAGAGTGCATGTTTGGGAAAACTTTTTCCCAACGGTACATGTAAGTCAAAACAAAAGCATCTTGAAAACCATAAAATCATCTCGAAATCCGTAAAATATCTCCGAATCATTAAACTGCTTTCTCCAAAAGAATTCCCAAACACACACAGAGTGCCCGTATAGAAACACGGTAGAGAAGTACTTTTAAGCAAGTTGAGGTAAATATGTGGATGAGATTATCTCGTTTTGCGCGAAGATTAAAACACAGTTGAACGTAGGTTTGACTTTTAAAAACATTGTTCCAAACAATCCCAGAAGCTAAAATCCTAATTCAACCATATATCAAACAGGCAAAAGCATGGATACAGATTCATTCATCCCCATCTTTCAAACTCCAACAACAGGCCATGCATAGAGAATATAGCCTCAATCTCTCCATTGAATTTCAGCTATGGACTCAGCCAAGAGAGTCACAAACTCCCATAAAGCAAAAAGTTTGGCAATGCGGTGGAGAAGTGTTTATAAGTACTTTTACATAAACGAGACGAATATATGGATGAAATTGTCTCGTTTTACAGAAAAACACTGTTGAATGTGATTACAAGTACTTATAAACACTTTGACAATTTGCCAAACGATAATTAAATGCTGAAAGCTACAGTTTTCTTACAAAAACAAGTTATTATAACAGGTGTCTTGAGTCACAAACTCCCATAAAATAAAACCCACACACATAACACATATGCTACAATAACTAAATTAATGCTGAAAGCTACAGCTTTCTTACAAAAACAAATAACAGTTACAGGTGTGCTGTCACTGAATTTATTGTAATGAAGTTGATTGGGAGATCTTTCTAGCTTTCTCCCATCAAAATTTTACTCCCTCCATCGCTTATCATAATCAACTAACTGAAATATGTTATTTATTTACATCATTTGGTTAAAATTCGTTGAAGATGATAAATTTGTTTAATAAATCGTTCAGAAAACATATTTTAAAAAATGAAAATTTATTTAAATAAATGTTGTAAAAAGTAATTTTTAATAGAAAATGAAAAGAAAAACTTATTTAAATAATTGTCTGAGAAGTAACGTTTAATAAAAAATGATTTAAAAATATAAATCTTATATTTTGGCATCACGTGTCATGTTTTGTGGTCTCCTCTACCCCTTCATTCGAAACTCTCATTCTCTCTCTCCTATCTTTGTGCGTTCAATACATGTGCTCCTCCACTCAATATTGACGTGTTTGACAAAACTTTTGAACATTTCAAAAGTACGTTTAATAGTGTTTTTTTGTAAAATAAGATAATCTTCTTCACACATTTACCTCATAAATGGTAAAATCACTTCTTCACCGCTTTTCCAAACGGAACAACTATGATTCTTCTCCATTCATGCTGTGATTCTTCTCCATTCATACTTCACTATGCAGAGCACGTGTGGGAGAGCAATGGAGACCAGAGCCTGCTGGAGCTGAGGGAGAGTGAAGAAAATTGTGCTGCCTCCAACGGTCTTGTATGCTACCTCCAACTTTTTCCTGTAAGGTTGACGACGCTTGACGCTGACCTCACCGTGATCTAAATTAGCTTCTTACCATAAGCTTCTTTTAAATCAAAAATCATTTAGGCTAAAAGTTTATCCAAACATCAATTTTTAAAGTAAGGAGCATTTGGCGTATATTGTAACGCTGCTTTTCTCCTCTCTAACACTTAGCGAAACAAACTGAATAAACATGTAAATAAGTGTAAGCAAAAAATTCATCCAGTTTTTAAACTTATCTTATAAAATGGAACATATCATGTCTATGAAATGTTTCTTACAAGAGTAAATTGAATAGTTCACATGTTGATTGATTATTATGAAAACGATAAGTTGGCAAAAAAAGGGATAAAAAGGGAATATGAGGATGATCAGGGGCGGACCTACGTAGGTCCCAGCGGATGCAGTCGCACCCCCTAACTTCTAGAAGATTCGGTATATATTAGTACTATGTGACTTATTTTGCACCCACTCATTTGCTAATTTTACATCCACTAAATTTTTGCCCAAATTCTTCTAAAAAAATGTTAAGAATAAGTTTCATTTATCTTATCAAAAAATGGTTTGCACCCCCTGAACCAGAGTCTTGAGTCCGTCACTGAGGATGATGATGGTAAGTAGAAATACTTACATGCTTCAAGAATGTCACATCATTGGTGTTCTTGCTAATAAAAATGATCCAATTAACATTTTGTGTCAATCATATACTATAACTTTCTCTTGATCATTTATCTCTTCATAACATATTATAAAAGATATTTGTGAGACCTAAAAAATGATAATTAAAATGTTTTCATAAAAAGAGCATATATGATATGGCATTTCAAGAGTATGTACGAAAGATAAGAGATTCCTCCACCTCTCTTATGAAAAGGTATGAAGTGAGTAATTACCTCCACTTTCAATTAATTAGAGTATATAAAAGATTAATTAAATTTTTAACAAAGCATATTTCTTTATATTCTCTTTAATTACGTTGGCAAAAAAATCACTTTAATTAAAATTCACCTATCTCTCGTACATACACAAGCAAGTTTTAAAGAGGGTTTTCATTGTCTCAAATAAAAAGAAAGAAAAATACCATATATCATGTTCATTGAAGACATTCTTCCTATTTCACCTTCTATTGTGTTGTGTGAGGGGAAATGACAAAAAAAGTTCATAATATGTCTATTCAAATATTACCATATTTTTTAAATAAAACTAATAGTAAATAGTAATTATCACTTTAACACCAAAAAAATCAAAATATAATTTTAGATCATTGTTGTTTTTTATGTACTTCCTCCATTATTAAATGTAATGGACAAATTTGAAGAATAATTTGTCATCAAATATAAGAAATGTAATAAACTTTCATGAATATCCAAATGATTTTTACAGCAATATCATTCATACAAAATCATTGGACTCTCTAATTTAGTAGCAAAGAATAATAAAAATTGGAGACCAATTTTAAAATTTTTATTCAGGGAAAAATAGAAGAAGATAAAATACTTTTAAGAAATTCAGAATATTTGTTAGCATATGTGCATAATTTCATTTATTGCTTATATATGGGGAGTAATTATTTGATATTTAATGGTATAAATACATATTCAATTATTATGGTGTTACGTTGGATGGGATATAGCTTATATATAAATAATTTTCAGTATTTTTAATGTAATATAAGTAATGAAGGCTTAAATTTCAATTTTCACTTACATTTTGGTGATTTAGTAATACTTAAATATATATATATTGCACTCCTACGAATTTATTCTGGTGTCCACGTGTAGCTGCTCTTCCAATACCCCTATGGTTGACCACAGCAAGAAAAAACTCAACAAGAGGAGAGAGTCGGCTCATACGAGCCGAGCCATGAGCCGCACAGCCGACAGGAGATGAAAACGGCTTGAAGGTGAAGCCAAACGAATGCGTCCAATTAACATTAAATAGGCCTGTCGAGAGAATTAATGAATATTTAATTCATTAAATTTCATGGTGTCTTTATATCAATTAATTACAGTTTTGAAAGATGGGAATATGCAATTAATGTATTTGCATCCAAGCTTTCCCACAATTCTTTAAATCTAAAGTGGAAAGTGCATTTCTTAAAAAGTCAAATTTATATCAATCCGTTTATCTTAAGCTTTGATTAAAGTTCCAGAATCTCTTTTATATGAATTAATAAGAAGTTAATTATACTACTATATAATCACTAAAAACAAACTTTAACAATTCATTACATGATTTTAAATAGGGTATAAAATATTTTCCCATGTATTATAATGGATTTCGTTTTAAAATTCAGAGGATATTTGTAAAATTATTTTTCAATTTAAATTTTCATAAAATATTTGTTATTTTTTATATGTTTTTTCCGTATTAATTTATGGTTTTATGGATAAAGAAAACGCATGAGATATAGTTAAAGAATATTATGCACATTTTTATATAAAAAATAATTAAAGCCAGAAGGGTAGAAAATAGGATTTGAATTGAGTGGGTAAGTGGGTTGATTTAATTTGTGTTTCTGTCCTAAAAAAAAGACAAAGGACAGATAAATTTTATATTTCTAGTTGGGTTGTAATAAAAAAATAGATTTCGCCAAGGAAAATTAGATATTAGATTCCATAGTATATGATGAATGAATGTCGAAATTAAAAAAAATAGTTAAACTATTTATTTGTGGTCACGATATATAAATAACTTATGTTCAAGTTTATAAATAGGATATTTGTGGTCACGTTAATTGGTTGTTAAAGTTTATAAATAGGATATTTGTGGTCACGTTAATTGGTTGTTAAAGTTTATAAATAGGATATTTGTCTGTAAATTTTATGATATACTTCCATCCTAAGTACAAAAAAATTAATTTTTTGACAATTCTTAAAGAATGTTAACTAATATCAATAAACTTATAAAGAATTGTGTAACCTTCCGTATTGTCTTTCACCGAATTAATGTCCATAATAAATAACAGCAAAAGTTATTGATATTTATAGTATATGATATATGTATTTGAAATGAGTTATATCTCAATTTGTGTGAATGTAATTATATTATCTAATAGTAAAAAGGCTCAAAATGTTCAATTGAACGAACCACTACCATTAATGCAATAAGAAATTTATTTAATGAATCATAATGAGACTTGCATTAAATGAAAGAGGTAAATTGTTCAAAATTTTAGGTAATGTTGTTCAAAAACTTATGTTTTAGTTCAATATTTTTTTAAACATTTTAAAAAGAAAAAATGTTGTACTTTATTGTTAAAAATGATGTAAAAGTGTCTTATAATTATGAAAAAACAAGGATTAGGGACCAAAACTCAAAGTTGCTAGATACAATATATTTAGCGTATGTTAAAATCTATATTTTCTGATAAGTATCCCTCATATCCTTTTATAACTAATAGCTACTCAAATCATACGAATAGTGGTTAAAATTAGTATGAAATAATGAATGTGTAAGAGATATAATTTTTTTAAATATACCCTCATTTATAAAGATGACAAATGAGAGGGAATGGATGAAAAAAAAAAGATAAGAGATACATACAATTAATTGCGAATAAAATGAAAGAAAAGTGTATTAAATTTTTAAACAAAATAAAATTGTTTCTTATACGCATATAAGATCAAACCCATGACAGAAAATATTGTTTATAAATAATAATGGGGAGTGTGTGTGTGTATATATATTGTTAATTGAACTAATAATAATTTATTGGGGCAGGTGGGGAACAAAAGGGCATGAGTTAACAAGAGATGATAATGGGTTATAAATCAAACATATGAAAGTTGTTTGACTAATAGACCTAAAAAGAGCACTTAATTATTATAATTGCAGTTATCACTACTTTATTCTTTTTCTTCTCTTAATTGGGTTTGTGTTGATTGGCAGTATAATAAACCTTTATTTTAGTTAATGTTGCGACATCAAAGATTATGATTCATCCTCAAGTCAGTAATAATAGTTACATTTAGAAATCATCACCTCCATAATTAAGATTATGATTAAATTTAATTGCTCACAGGTCAGAAAGTAATAGGAGGACAATATTAAGATAATTTACATATATTGGCATATTTTTAGTCTCAATTTACGTATATATTATCACAGAAAAAAAGTTTATGTATCTCTTTTTTATTGGGATTTTTTTTTTAATTTTTAATTTGCTATGTCTACTTCTTTTTCATTTCATTAATCTTTAATTTTATTCCCTGTTGTCTTATCCCTTTATAATTTTGCTTTGTGATTAGCCCATGTAACTTTACTAATGTTGACCCCTTAATTAATTAATAGGAGGTCAGCATTAAAATAATATATTTATACTGATATAATTTTTTCAATATAATGTACATAATTTTAAAGCTTACATATGTTTTTCCGAATTTTTCAGTATTATATAATTGCATACTGTACATATTCAACTATTTTCGAATGTAATTGAGATTATTTTTTTTGCAAAATAATTTCTTTTAGCCACTATATCAAATCAATGATTTATAAAAGGAAAAAAAAATAATCAATACCTCCCATAAAGAAAGATTAACCGGAGTTATAAAAATATAATTTTTGGCTAATCATTTATTCAAAGATTTAGTTATTAAGAAAATACAATAACACCACCCAATTCATACAATAAGAAAGTATATTAAATATAGAAATATAAGATTCTAAATTTTTACCCTTGAATAAAATTCTAAGAAAATACATATAATTCTTTAATTATTATCATTATCAATTATAAAAGAACTGTTAGTCAATCAAGTCAGATTATTATTTGAGTAACATTTAAATTAAAAAAAGTGAGGCATAATGTTGTCTAGTACTATCTTCTAGACCATTACTATATGTTACTTTATTTTTTTAAAAAAAAAATTTATATATCCATAGTTTCATCAAAGATAAACAAATAAATTAAAGTAAGGCATAATGGTTGTTGTAGTTATGGTGGTTGAGAAGGGTAGATGAGTTGAAGCAATCACATGATTCCATATTACAAAACCTAATGAATTGGAGCATTCATTATTTTAGACATTACTTCCACACTTGTGCTTCCTTTATCATTCTCTCACATTCCTTTTTTTTTTAAACTCTCTCTCTCTCTCTATATATATATTAAAAAAATAATTTTATTGTTCCTTCATTAAAGGAACTTCAAAAATTATCATGCACAAAAAGTGGTATCTCTCTTTTCTTACATTTCAGCCTTTAATTTGTCCCTTCCTTCTAACACAAGTTTTTGATGCTCTCAACTAAATATGCCACTCTCTAACCCTTTAATTATCAGAAGAAGATGTTTCCAATCTATATGTCATAATTAATTAATTATATATTTGATCTAATAATCAATAAAGAGGTAATGATGAGATCAATTTTCAAACATATTTTTGGGGACACAATATAATTGATAATATAGTGGATGGCATCTCTTTATAATTTATTGGGAAATTTGCAATCAGGTCCCAAATAAGAGAATTAATGAATAAAAGGTCTTAAAGATTCATAAAATTACTATAAGGTCCAATGAGTAACTGCTGAGGTTGTCATTAACAACCTTATCAGCCTTTATTAACAACCTCAGCAACTACTCCTAAGACCTTATGATTAATTTTATCGAATCTTTGGGAATTGATTGTAAATTTCTCTAATTTATTTTGATTTTGATTGTGAACAATGTTAGAAAGAAAGGAGGAGGAATGTAAAGGATTTATTCTTTTGAGGGAAAACAATTTTTTAAAAGATTTTTTATCCAGAAAAATCTTCAATTCATTTATTTCATTGGAAAAGTCTTATTTTAGATCCACATGTAGTTAATTATGGGTTTTAATTATGATGTTAACTTATGATAGTTGAACATGAAGGCTCAATATCAATATATATATATATATATATAATGAGAGATAAACCTTGAAACAAGCTAATCAATACTCCTGTATAGACATTTTTTCTAATTAATGAGAAAACAAGACCCAATTGTGAACATACTCAGCACAAAAACACTAGCACAATAAGAAAAATAATAAACCAGATTACTCTATAATGATTTCACTTATTTAAAACAAAGTACTACCTGTAGTCCTAAATGTAAGTGTTGGTTGAAGGTTAAAAGGTTTGTTATAGTCTTAAGAAATGATCTTCATATATCTTATCTCACAAATGTATAATTATTTCCCCAAATTATCCTATTAAAGGAGGTTTTCATCAATGACAGCAGTTTCCAATACAAAAAGTATTTTAGAAAAACTAATACATATATAATATAAATAGCTAACTTAATTTCTTTATTGTCTTTGGCTCTTACATTTAATAGCGGAATAAATAGCTTCTTGGATGCTCAACTTTATCCCCAAAGTTTCATCTCGTTCTATGTCTGGCTATTCATTTTTGCAGAACTTTTCTCTCCTCTCTTTGATGTCAAATTTAAACATCTTATCTTTGAAAAAGCAACAAACTAAACATAACACAACTTTAACATTAGAAACAACACAACCTTGGTGTTTGTTTCAGAACTTGCAAATGCTAAAGCAGCTATAAAAAATTTTAAGAATTATTTATAAAACCCAATAGACAACACCAGAATCCTCATACCTTGGTTGAAACAAGTTCTATCCAACTGTAGCCATCAATATTAACTGGTCCTACATTTCCTAGCTTGTCATAATAATCACATCAAAGAAAAAATCCCACTTGCTTAAAAGATGCATAAGAGCATCTTCCCAATACACAGTGGTTGGCATAGGCTTAAGACTTAATAGGCTTATAGCACCATGTTATTGAATTAGAAATCTCCAACAACCAAGCTAACATATAAATTCAGACACGACAAGTAATTAAGGGAAATGTCAGGCCTCATAGATATACTGATGACAAATTGATCAAGAATACAATCCTCCTTGAGATGAGATCAGTAGATGTCCTGTCAAATAAAAGGATTCCAAGATGGTCTGTTTTAGCATATTTAACATGAAATATTAGACATTTAACTACTGTAACAAACTAGAATATAAGGAAAAAAAATGAAAGAAAACATCTCAACCAACTTTGAGAGAGAGTTAGTTTTGACGATTAGATGGGAAAGAGGAGGGAAGCCTCGTGAGGATAAAGTAAAAAGCTAACTCCTCCATATAGCTGTCACATGTGATATAAGTTTTATATATAATAAATTTGATATAGTCGAAAAGGGGTATGTACATTTCACTGCATAAAGACTTGTAAGTATAGCATGCTTTAAAGTATGGTAAGCTAACTCCTCGATATAGCTTGATTCATGAGTTGAAATTTTTTCTATGTAGTTGTGAGATTTATCATGCTTTTATTGGAGTGAACTTGGATGGCTTGATTTGGAAATATGGAAGTACAGCGTTTAAGTTTTTGTAAGAGATAGAGGAGTACAATGATTTTAAAGCGACTTGATGCATTATGCATATATAGCCATTATAGGCAATGCTATTGCATGAAATGATTATAAGAACCCTATACATGTAGGGAAGGGCTCTTAACCTTTGTTTATCCCTTCTTTAGTTAGCTTACTGATATATGAAGGAAGACTTCAAATCCTTCTTTTTACATTGTCCTCCTCCAAATTAGCATTTTGCAGACATCGCAGAGTGAGTGAAACAGAGAGAACGCAACCTAAAAGAGGACAAAACTAGGGATTTTGAATATGATATGATGCAAGTAAAATAATTATTCTTGGCAAAAAAAAAAAACAAGAAAACTGAACTCATTATTGCTGAACGTGCATAGTATACTTATTTTTATTTAGAAGATCAAGATCAAATAAAATAAGGTAGCAGTTGGAATGATTCACATTATGGTGGCGAAAATGGAACAGTTACACTGTATCATATACATGGGATCATGATTTCTTAGTGTCAAGTTGTTATGAATCGCACTTAAAGCAGAGTTTGTAGGTTGAAGGGTTCTCCCACCCAACAGTCCAGTCTTTCAAAAAAGGTTTTTCCTTTGGACTATGACGGAGAGTTGAAAGTATGGGATTCTGAGTCTTGCATTGAGTAAAAATGCTCAATGAGCTATGTAAGTTGGTTGGTTCTCCCATCTTATTGGCTAGTTTTTAAGGCAGGGTTTCATATCGTACTTAGGTACTCATTAGACTTGTAATGTTGGTGCTTTCATTGGTTCTCCTACTCAAAAGGTTAGTCTTTTAGGATAGATTCTCTCTGGATTTATGCTCGTAACACACAAGCACCATTTATGATGGCTCCGTTTGTTTTGCCCGTTTGCATAACGGATGCGCTTACCGAGACACTTTTCCTCTCACATAAACTACCTCGGAATCTGTGTCCGTTTTCCCAACGGGCTATCCAAACGGAGATAAGAGTAGGCTGGTGATGAGTTTATTCAATCCCTATGGCATTTTTTAATGCAGTTTCCTTGGCTTGAAGTGAGTGATTATAGGCTTAAGTAAAACCTCATGTTGAAATTTCATTTAATTATGAAAAATGGGGCTGGAAAGAATCATACTCTTAGCCACTTGCTAGTAGAGATCTCCATATAATAATGCAAATAGTGGACTCAAAAGATCTACCAATGAATAGGATATTGGATTATTCATTCAACTCATACTGTTATAGGCTGGTTTTCATCTTCTTAAATATTTAGACCAATCAAATTGTCATTAGGAAATTTCATCATTATTCAATATGTTTGCTGTCAGAATTTATAATGTAGGACAGGCTGATCAATACTGGACCATATATATATATATATATATATAAAGACAAGTTATACAAGAGATTGCCACATTTTAAATCCATACCACCCTTTATTATGGCTTTGCCATTAAGAAACTTTGGCCATTCAAAACTAAAAAAATTGTTATATCAACTACCAGTCTACAACTAACTGAGTCAAATACCAGCAGCTTTAAATTTTAACAGTTGATTAACATTGAGGAAAAAAAGAATACAGAATGCAAACAGATTTGGACTTAGAAATTGCAGGCATGGATCCTCATACTCATTCATCAATTATTGCAAGCAATATATACATCAGATATGGATTCAAAATCTTGATAACAAGTCTTATCTTACAAGGTTGTAATATAAAATTGCATTGTGCTCTATTAGCAACTAGCACTTTAGATATATCATTAACCATGAGATTATTTTGTTCGAAATTTTTTTCAATGTCCTTCTTGATTTTTCTCCGTGTTTCTTTTGTTGGCTAAAGAGCATTTGCTCGACTCTTCCACCCTTTCTACCATTTTTGTCTTGATATCAAACTAACTTCATTTTGACTTCTACTGTAGTAACAAATACAACAAAAATTTGATAATGACTCTTTTAGAGAGAAAACACAGCCTTCATTTTCAGTTACATGTAAAAAGGAATCTTTTATTCAAACTTGTAAGTACATTTACATAGGCCTTGGAAGGACTCTTGTATGTCAGCTAATTTAAGTCCAAAATAAGGGCTCTTTTACATAAAGGTTTTTTAACAGTTTCATTAAGAGACATAGAGATTTGTACTGGCATGTCTGTAGTATTAGAGAAATTAATAAACACGTTCAAGTACAGTTCATTCATCTTAATGAAAGATCAACAAAAGTGGATCAAAATATAATTCTAAACTAAAAGCTCCAATTTTTTTTCTTTAAGAGAGAGGGTAGGCTGGATCGGATTGGAAAGAATCTTATATATAGTCTCCACAAACTAAAATAAAGAAACGAACAGACAAGAACATTAACGCTAATTAACAGGAAATGTTCTTAGTAAACCTCAGTTAGGAATATTTGGCATCTGATAAGAAAAGTAAGCCAACACGGATTGCCCCACTTAGTTGAAGTGATTGGACCAAGACTTAACAAATTCATGTGCATGGATCTGAATCATTGAGCTTAAACAAATTTCATTAAGTTAAACATGAGATTTGTTGAGAGAGCCTTGGGTTAATCTTATCAAAATAAGCTGAAAACAGGTTTTCCTACAAATTCCTCATTCTCAACTTAAGATTCTTTCAACAAATTTCTAAACCTAATCTTCAAAATCACTTTTCCCTTCTTATAAGCTTAAAAAAACATGTCCTACAAGTTTGTTCGAAGATTTCACTTATTATCACATCACTTGTTAACTTAGCAGATTGAAAATTGTGAGAGTGATGGAGGTGTTCCGTGTTCGCGCTTCCTGTTCCTCTAGGTCCGTAGACAATAAAGGCAAGTCATCATGAAATATGAATAATGGAACATATAGTGGTAGATCTTAATATGGAAAACACTTAGACAGGAGAAACTGGATCAGTAGGTCCTTTCTCTTGAGCAAGGTCATGGCCAAACATCTAAACTTATAGACTAGCTATAAAACTCCTAAAAGAAAATCTGCAGAATCACCAGCAGAATTCCACAGAACTATGGAAATGGTAATTCAATGATTTTGAAGTAATTCAGTTAAATATGTATATTAAGATTAATGTGATTAATGTATCTTGAGTTGTGTGATTTATGTATCACGTACGTAAGTCCACACATTTTGCAAAGAGGCTTACTCATACAGTCATATCTATTGAAGATGATTGATGAATTTGTGTGTTGTTGATATGATTTGATTAATTTAATTTGATATTGACATTATGATTATATTTAATTAGATTAAAATTGATTAGATTTTAGGGTTAGCTATTAGTTTATACTTTGCCTATATAAAGGCTAACTTGTACTTTGCCATGTTTGGTATGATGGAATTGGAAGGTGGAATTAGAAATGGAATTCATTTCCTATGTTTGGTATGGTGGAATTGGGGGGTGGAATTGGAAATGGAAATGGAATTCAAAATGGGTAGAAATGAATTCCATGATGTAACCCATGGAATTGATTTTTTGGCCCCTTATTTCTTTCTATGTTTATATTCATTTCCATCTTCATTTTCATTTCCATTTCCATATCCATATCTATTTCTATTTCCACCAAAATCAATTCCAACGTACCAAATGAGTTATCCATTCAATTCCTGACATTATGGGCGGACCTACGTTCTATTTAGAAGGTTTAGCCGCACCTCCTAACTTCCAGAAAATTAGGTATATATTAGCACTATGTGATTTATTTTGTATCAACTCATTTGTTAATTTTGAACCCACTAAATTTTTACTCAAATTCTTCTTAAAACATATTAAGAATAAGTCCTACTTGAACCCACTTTTAAAAAAATAATTTGCACCTTCTGAGTTAGGGTCTGCTACTTGACATGGTAAAGAGCCGCCACTTTTGAAGAAGAAGAAGATAATGAGATCTTCTCTTCTTCTATTGTTGTCTTTTCTTCTCCGTTTGCCTTCTCTTGCGTGTAAACCTTTCTATGTTTAGTATGGTAGAATTGGGAGGTGGAATTGAAAATTAAGTTCATTTACTATGTTTGGTATGATGGAATTGGGGTGGAATTGAAAATGGAATTCAAAATGGGTATAAATAAATTCCATGATGTACCCATTGAATTGATTTTTTTAACCCTTATTTTTTTCTATATTTATATCCATCTCCATTTACATTTCCACCAAAATAACTAGCAAAGGAGCCATTAGTCTTCTCATCTTCGCTTGTCTTCTCCATTTGTTTGATCATCCTCAATCTCTTCTTCAACCCTGTTTGTTACGATTCGAGACCAATCATTTGTTTTTCACATTGCCCCACAAGCCTCCCGTCTGAAGCACAATCATGCACATGTTCTTTCCTTTGCAGATGCCTGGTTCTATCCAGACCCAAGCCACCATCTCGTTCCGTCGAAATCCGCGATGGTTTCATCTAGTTCCTACGTAGT
>JANTPZ010091390.1:0-15208 GCA_025593235.1 Vachellia pachyceras
TTGCGCTCGTCGTTGCCGGTATGCTATCTGTGTTGTGCTCGCGGCGGTGGTAGGTTGTGCCCATGCTTATCGGCGATGACAATGATGGCAAAGTGCCGACGGTGGGTGAGCGACGGTGAATGGAAGTGGGTGGGTGATGAATAGAGTGAGGCTAAAAATGAGAAAATGAGACATGGAATTCATTTCCATGGGTCATGAGATGGAATTGCAATTCAACCATTTTGGTTGAATTTGAGCTCCATGTGGAAATGGATTCAAGCAAACCAAACATGGCAAATGCATGGAATTGAGATCCAATTCCATTTCCATGCAGCAAATTCCACCCTACCAAACGGGCCCTAAATTGACAATTTGGTTCTGTAATGTTATATTCATTTAGCTTTTAGTTCTCGAGAATGAATTGCGTATAAATGATTTTATGAAAGTGAGAAGATCAATATAATCCCTTGAAGGACTAAATTAAGCCTAAACACACAATGTCGCTATTAAATTTTGTTCGAATGTCTAGGTTTTCCATCACAAAGGGAAGACTAAATTTGATGGCTGATTGCGTGGTGATTGTTAATCGTATAATGAAGTGAAGGCCAAAATTGATGTGTGTGAGAAAGAGATGTCATTGGAACACTGAAACTTAATGTCTGTATTTATAATTCAACCAACAGGCTAGAGTTGCAGTTGAGCTGGCCATGAAGAATAACAAACAGCTAATGGTGAGTTATATAATGTACAATTTCATTATGAATCGAGAGTGATACACGTACACACGAAAGGAGGAAGTATTATAAGGAAGTAATGAACAAAAATCTTATACAGGAGATTGAATTCCCCACAGCTGGACTTCGGTCTGTGCCAGGTTCTTCTCAACCACGATATTCTAGTCTCCTTTTTTCTATTTAATCAAGTTTCATTGAAGTTCAATTTCTTCGGCTTCTTCCATTTTATTTTTAAATTAATTAAACTCATTTGACAATATCAGGTGATGGTGAAGGTGGAATAGAGATGACCGAGAGTATGCAACTGATTCGAGAATTTTGTGACCGCTTCATTAGACCAGAGAAAGCCTCGCGAACAAGAATAGTAATCTTCTAGATTCTGAGCAGCATTCTTCATTCTGCCCAGTGGCATTCAAATAACAATACCTTTTTTCTGCATATAAAAAACACTGCTCCTAGCATTTACATCACTTTAACTTGGAAGTTTATTCTAGTTTGACTTTGACCCTAAACCGCTACTCAGAGCCCATTATGGTCTCTACACCATAGATTTTATCCTTAGGTCATCACAACTTTCATTGGTTTAAATAGCTCCGACCTTCCCATTTATGGGTGTCGTCTTTCTTCTTTTGTGTATTTATATACTACATTGCAATTGCAGCCTTTCAAAAATCTGTCTTGTTCTGTTGAGATGGTTGTATAAAAGCTCTTGTCCTACCTCAGCTTCATACTTCCTCTGTGAAATTGATGAATACAAACTTGTCAAAACCAGTTTTTTCCAGAGGCTAGCGAAGTTAAATTTGCCAGACAGTCAGTCTTTGCTGGAGCTTCTTTTAAGTTGGACTATCTGACAAAGCCATCGTTTTTTCAAGATTTTGGTATTTTTGAGAAAGTGAAAATGGTGGATAGAGTGAAGCCAGAAGATGAAGTTTTCTTGGTAGCTTATCCGTATTTTAATGTCAATGGTAGATCCAAACTCCGTTCATTTTTTGTTGATACTAGTAGAGAATGCTTCATGACTGCCATTCCGTTCTGTTTCAGAAATGCTTGTTGTGGAAGAACTCTACAAGGAGGCGGTCTTGAACACTGCAAGAAAACTGATCATTTTTAATGGGGAACTTGATCGTATAAGATCAGGGTGTATCCTTTGACAAATTATAATGCCCTTTTACATTTGAACTGGTCTTACCAGCTCCTGTCCTGTGTCTATTAAGTTTTTTTACCTGGCTAAAATATCTTCTTTTGTTGATAACTAAAAGTAATAGAACAAGGCCTTCCAATTAGTTCTTCATATCCATTTATTTATGCGTTACTTAGTGATACAGAATAATATGAATATAAATATCTGAATTTCTAGATCGTTTGCTTATCTGATATTTCCCCTGGACTTGGGTGCTGACCAACGTCTTGTATTTGGGTTTTGATCCCTACTCCATCCCTTTTTCAACTCAATGATTAAACCAAGGAAAAGAGAATGGGTGATGAGGTACTTGGCAATTGGCATCATTTGGTTTAGTTGAATTTGAGAAACATGATTATCCTTGAATGTATTAAGATTATCCACCGTTCTTCTATCCGAAACTTGCTGCACTCAATAAGACCCTCCTGCCTGTGATGGAAACCGTTTATTACATTCACAATTTCAAGGGCCGCAGTGGAGGAACACTCTTCAGGTCCCGTAGCTACTTAAATTGCGTTTCATCTCTAGTAGGTTGCTAATGTTAAATATTGCAATGCTTTTGAGAATCCTTGTGATCCTGCCAGAAGAGGGAAGTAGAAATTCTGTCAATGATAGGTCTATTTTCCACAAAATAAATTATACAACAGACTCAATTATCTCTTCTTCCTTGGGGGGTTTGTTTGAATGCACATGCCACTAATTTATCACAAGGTTGTTCAATTTGAAACAGGTGCTATCCTGGACCTTGGAAGGTCCTCAGAAATATGGGCAATAAAGTGCTTTGTGTACATGAGCAGGATAATATGCCATCCCTCAAGGAAGTTGCCCTTGAAATTCTTCCGTCAGCTTGAGATTCCAGCAACTGGGTGCTGGGGGAAAGCAGTTCCATTTGTTTCATGCGATAGCGCCTTCAATTTATTCACAAGCCATATTGTATATAGCTCATTACTCAAGTTGTGTGCAAGACCCGGGGGTTACATCCAATGCAATACTATTTCATATTGTTGCTCCTCTATTTATACAATAGGAATGTATCATAAATAGTTAAATACCCTAGCTATCTCTTATCCTAATTTCTTAACTACTATAGAATCATTAACACATGTCTAAGCCCTAGTCCAATAGATTGACATGACTTCTTTTGTAATTTTTTAATTTTAAATTGTTTTGCGTAGGTCCATTGAACCACTCGACCCATTTCTATTGCGGAAGGCTTATGGTTGGACGTAAAAATTGTGATTGAGACTCATTTTTTCGAACGATGTACGTAAGATTAGGTAAAATCATCTTAAAATTTATAAAATCATCTCGGAAGTCATAATTTCTTTATTCCAACGGCGTTCGAGATATTTTATGAATTTTAAAATGATTTTACGAATTTCAAAATATTTTTTTTATTTTTAATCGCAGTGGCCGCTCAAATTGAAACTGTGATGGTTAGGGAACAGAGAGGCGCCGATGGGTAGGGAAGCTGGGAGCGGGAAGGGAAACGGAAGATGATGCAGTGATGCTGATGTGCTGTGTTGTGCCTGACCTGTGCGCCGTCCACCTTAAAAAAGGGCCACGCTAACGTACGGGGTCAACGGGGCAAGTTGAGAGAACCCATCCGTCCAACCCGTTTTACTAGCCTGTACATATGATTCTCTCTCAATTTATATTCAATTAAAAGATAACACTATCCGTTTTGATAGTCCGTTGGGAAAACGGACACAGATTTCGAGGCAATTTATGTGAGAGGAAAAGTGTCTCGGTAAGCGCACCCGTTATGCCAACGGGCAAAACAATGGACTTCGAGATGGTTTTACGGATTTTAAGATGGTTTTTATGGATTTCGAGATGGTTTTTACAGATTTCAAGATAGTTTTGTCTCGACTTACGTACACCGTTTTGGCAACCATGTTGCCAAACAAGCACATTAGTGTTTTGACCAAAATAAAAAAAAAAGATAACATATAAGCGGCCCTCATTTATTCAGGTCAAAAAAAAAAGTGGTCCTCATTTATATAGCCCAATGAACGATATTGGAAGTGAGGTTCCCTTTTCTCAGTTCATACGAAGATAGCAAGAAGCTCATAACAATAAAGCTACTGTTGGCAACCACTTTTTCCTTATCACGTAAGCAGATCAAAGCAAGCAAAGGGCAAAGTAGGAGAATCCTTTTAGAACTCAATTTTCTTCTTACCTAACAGTCAAACACATTCTAAATTCTTGCAGTTACGCTCCTACCAGTAAAACCCCTTCTTTTTCCTCCTATAAAACTCTCCCTGAATCACAATCCATCGCACTGAACCTTGCTCCACCATGTCGGTTGAAATTTGGGTGGTTCCCTTCTTCGGCCAAGGCCATCTTCTCCCCACCATTGAGCTATGTAAACACCTTGTTTCCAGAAATGTCAAGGTCACTCTCGTCATTTCCTCCCACCTCCCCTCATCCCTTCCCTCTTCTCTCCACCAATACTCTCTGCTTCACATCGCACAAGTTCCCGCCGCCCCCATGCCTCCGCCGACACCGGGTTTCGACCATATTCTTGACCACTATTTTCAACAGCTTCAAAGCCTTCTCTCTAAACGATTTGATAACTCAGCAACACCCCTCGTTGCCATCGTCGACGTCATGGTGAGTTGGACCGTCGAGGTTTTTAACAAATTCCAAGTGCCGACGGTGGCGTTCTTCACTTCCGGCGCCTGCTCGGCCGCCCTGGAATATGCGATTTGGAAAGCGCACCCAGAAGACCTAAAGGCCGACGAGAGCCGATTACTTCCCGGGTTACCCGAAGAAATGGCCCTAACACTTTCGGATCTTCAACAGGGACCTCACGGCCCACCACCGCCACCACCAGGCGTTGGAGCTTCTTTTCCTCCCCCTCCCGGAGGACCAGCACACATGGGACCACCCCCTCCCAGAGGACCAGCACACATGGGACCACCCCATCCCGGAGGACCATCACACATCGGACCGCCGCCTCCTGGTGGACCAGGACACAAGGGACCGCCCCTTCCCGGCGGGCAGCCACCGTGGGTGGAGGAAGTCCGCGAAGCCATCGCTTTGTTGTTCAACACGTGTAGCGATCTGGAGGGTTCTTTCATCGACTACGTGGCGAACAAAATCGGAAAACCGGTCTGGGGCATTGGTCCGCTTCTCCCCGAACAATATTGGAAATCGGCCGGCTCCATCCTCCACGACCGGGAGATTCGAACGAACCGCCGATCCAGCGTCACGGAAGATGAAGTGATCCAATGGTTGGATTCAAAGCCCCGAGGCTCTGTCCTATACGTATCATTTGGAAGCGAGGTAGGTCCCACAATGGAGGAATACCCACGGCTTGCCGAAGCTTTGGAATCATCAGACCAACCATTTATATGGGTACTTCAACCCGGGGCGGGCAGGATGGGTCCTCCGCCTGAAATGGTGGGGGCAAAACCCGGCTCGGGAGAACCCGAACCACAAGGGTATTTCCCACATGGGTTGGATAGTCGGGTCGGAGAAAGGGGTTTGATAATACGCGGGTGGGCTCCACAGCTATTGATCCTGAGCCACCCATCAACGGGTGGGTTCTTATCTCACTGTGGGTGGAACTCAACAGTGGAGGCTCTGGGACGTGGGGTGCCATTTTTGGCATGGCCCATAAGGGGCGACCAATACCATAATGCCAAGTTGGTGGTGCAGCATCTTAAGGTGGGGTACAGAGTATCTGATGATCTGGCAGAGGTGAAGAAGGATGATATAGTGAAGGGGATAGAGAGGCTGATGGGTGATAAAGAAACGAAGAGGAGAGCTGAGACACTGAGTGAGAAGTTTCAGCATGGTTTCCCAACTAGTTCTGAGGCTGCTTTGGATGCTTTCAAAGACCATCTGAACCAGAAATTGCTTTAGTCCTTTTGCCTTTGTGTGTCTTCAGAGACTGTGTTTGAGAATGTTCTGAACGTTTTCACAGAGATGAGAACTGTTCACAGCCATGGCATTCTGGGTCTCATATTATTAATAAAATAAAATCTTACTGACATATTATTATGACCATCTATAGGAATCGATTTGGTAGCCCATGATTTATGAATATGTGAGTGGGAGCTAGAAAAAATTACATGCATCCTATCCCATCGAGTCAGCAGCGTGAAGTGGAAAAATCCAACAGTTAATGAAGGAGATCCAGGAAGCTGATTATCGTTTATGCATACAAGGTTTCCATTGCATCCTCAAAGATCCAGAAAACGACACCGTAAAGACATCCTCGATGGTAACGAGAGTAAAACACGTTAAAATGATTCCCCTCATTTCTGCACTGCAGCTTCTCAAGACTCCGAAGGCAAGTTTTTTTTTTAAACACGACTTCAATGATAGACCTGAATCTCAGAGATTAACAAGAATCCCATGTGTATTTAAGACATGACCAGGCCAGTACATGAAATCTACAAATTAAATCGTACATTTCTTATGTTTTAATTGAAATTAGAATACTACTCGTATAAAAAAAATTAATACACTAATAGTAATTGATAACGTTGTAAAAATATGAACTAAATCTAGCTATAATCCATGAACAGAGAGAGAGACTTTCTTTCCATTTATCGTTTCATGGTAAAACCCAATTAGATTACACTAAACCTACCTAAAATCCCACAAAAGAATTGACTTAGAAATGGTACAACATTGATAATGGAAACAAATGATTTTGTGCAAACGAACAAGAGAGGTCCTGTTGGTCAATCATGATGAATCTGAATCCAGTTTAGGGACTATGGCAGATGAGAGCTCTAAATGTGAAATGCGAACAGCCCCAATAAGCCTCTCAGGCAATTCATCGGTAGTATTTGCCTGAAAATAATAACTTATATTGTTAATAGCTACGCCAACATCTCACAGGCCACCACTGAAGATGAAACTTGCGAATTCCAGGCGCAGTACTTCCTCCGGTCCTTATTTTACATGGACTTTGCAACCCCCAAAAATCACTTTTACACTTCAAGAGACAAAACAAGGTTCATATATTTATCTCATATAATGTAAAACACTTAAAATAAGGTAATTCAAAGGATTCAAGCTAAAATTAGTTATAAAACTATTAAGGAATTCAGTTAAAATTCATTAATACTTTTAAAAAAATTCAAATTTTCCTCCAAAAAAAATTAAGAGTTAGTTTAGAAATCCGTTTAAGAATAACTTTTACGAAATTTGAGGTAAAAACTAGGTTTTGGAGAATAGATTTTGGAAGAATAACTTTTACTGATTCCGAGACCAAATCTAGGTTTTGAAAAATGATTGTATTTTGGAAGTTATTGGCATTTACAGAGTTCGAGGCAAAAAGTAAATAGGAAAGGGAAATAAAGAAAAGAAAAGGAGGAAAGAGAAAATTTATTGAGAAAGAGTGTGATTTGACAAGAAAATAGTTTTGTCAAACATAAGTTTTGTTAGAGTGTATGATTTGATAAGAAAAAAAAAAGCTTTTTCAAAACCTAGGTTTTGAAAAAATGTGAGTATTTAGACAAAACCCAGGTTTTAGGGCAAAACCTAAATTTCCAAACGGGAGTCCAAATGAGCCTTAAATAGAAGTTGTTTAGTTAGTTAGGAGATGGCTTAGTTAAAGGAATATCAAAGCAAAGGACATTAGACAAAGGATCATGAACTGAGAATCATGAGGAAGGGTTTTCTATTTTGGCAAGGACCGGAGGAAGTACCATGGACCATTTTCATTCATATCTCTTGTGCACACAATCACAAGCTAAATATTATTGCTAATGTAAAATTTACAAAAATTTAAGTAAACATACCTGTACAAGAAAGGCCATATCAACCACCAATGTAGTAATTACACCAACAACGAGCCCCAACACTCCATTGGCAACGGTAGAGGAACCAATATCAACATCAATCTACAAAGTGAAACCAGTAATTTATCAATCATAACACAAAAGGAAGACTATCAAACTTCCTAGTTCCTACAATCAGAAAGAATAATTTATCATGAGATTGAATGAATATTTACTTCTAAATACTTAGGACCACGAATATAGTTGCAATCAACAGCCTTTCCCAGTAAACAAGGAGTGCTGCCAACACTTTGGCGCACAATCCATGAGCCCTGCATATTTTGGGTCAGAAAATCAACGTGCAGCGTTTTAGCCTTTATAGTCAGAATAGTAGTTATAAGTTATAACTAACAAGATACAAGGAAAAATGAAGGTTCCCGTAAAATAAGTTATAATTATTAAGAAAAAATTAAAATTTGTTTTAAAAAACTGAGAAAGAAAAACATTAAATTGCTGAACAAGATAAAAGAGGGAATTGATGCAAAACCGAAAAAGACAAAAAGGTATCCCCCTACACCATCCGGTGGATTGAATTGGTATTTTGCTGGTAAGGTGACAAACAACCTAGCCATCAAAATCCAAAATGTATCCATCAAGGCACCAAAAGAAGAAGAAGGGGCCACCACTTCAGAAATATAGAAAAAATGATCAATAAATGGCGGCATACAAACACCGCATATACATTGCCAGGCACAAAAGAAAGGCACTTCAAAATATGCATATAGATAGACGTCTGAAAGCTTCTGTGAGCAAACACTTCAGTGATGATTATGATGGACCACAAGGGTAAAGCTTTACAAAACTACAACTTACAAAAGCAACTGGTCAAAGGCCAAAAAGACACAGCAGCGCTAGAGTCCTAGCCAAGAATTTTCCCATATACCAGCGACAGAAGTCAGTAAATACCTTTGGCACTGATGGAATGAGCTTCAATCTGCTATTACGAAACTCATCATCACCATCAACAAAGCGTTGCAAGAGAGATCCAGGGACCAATGCCTTTGTCACAAAATAGAATACCATACTATAGTGTGTTGATCCGGGCACCTACAAGTCAAACAATGGGTTCATTTACTTCAAAAATTTACATTGTCCAACTTTGAAGTTGACTTAGAAGAAGAAACTCACTTGAAGATTAAAAATAATTGAGAACAATCCTTTTTCCGATGAAACCTACATAAATACCAAAAGAGAACAATGAATGAAAGCCTCTAAGGTAATAAACAATCAATCAACTCAATAAATTATTTAAAAATGAGGGGGAAACAATGCTGAAAATCTATGCAGATATACACAGGAGGCCTCCAGCAAGTCTCTATGCTTTTAGACTTCTAATAATCTTTGTCAAGTAACATAGAACAGGCAAGGTTCAAAAGCCATCCATAAATTCTTGGGATCCAAAATCCACATGTAAAGTGATTTCTGATGAATATCAGAACAAAACATCCGCATCTTGCATATACCATATTTAGGATTAAAAATAGTATGTGGCCCTAATACAATAAAACTAAGCAAGCCAAAGTAGTTATAAAATAAAACCTTTCTTTAGAAGATCATTTGGAAGCCAAGAACTTGAAGCAATAGCTCATCAAGCAGTTTCTTGATATTCAAACCGACGCAGAAGGCAAAGAAAGTGCAACTTTCTGATACTCACCTGTGCCACACATCCGTGGCGCTTAGCCACATGATCCATTCTTTTTGTGTCCTTGAACCAATCAACGGCGACAAGATCCATCAGGTGCTTACCTGCAGGAATCTATACAGTTTGCCACCAAGAAATAAGAACATATCAGCACAGTAATAGATTTCAGGTTGAAAAGCAAAACAGAAAAAAGGGAATGGACCTTTGACTTGTCAAAACAAAATTGCTTGCTTCGAACTCTGAAGTTATTTCCATCTGAAATTTTCCAGCAATCACGTGCATTATCACGATCATCACGACGTAAATTACCCGAAAAGCAGGACAAGTCAATTTCAGTTGCTGGTTCTTCTTCCAAGGCAGCTTCAGTTTTAAAATATATATATATATATACATATATGGTTAGATTTCCTCCATTCCCTGGTGTTGGGTCTCTGTGCAGATGTACATGTTTATGATTATAATAAATTCCAAAAAAAAAAATTATAGTAAGTGGCCACCTGTTCTTTTGACATCATTCTCAATCCCACTTACGTATGCCTGAAATATTAAAAGAGACATGCTTAGAATTTATGGAGCTTGTGCAAAAATCATAGAGATGAGATTGGTGATAATGCAAATAAAACCTCTTGTTCAGATTCTGCTATTTGAAAATCTTCATCTTCATCAGAGTATTCATCCAACATGACAGAATTTCTACTGGCAGCATTCATTTGATCCACAGAGGTTGGGTGAACAGAAGAATCATGGGCCTTGGGAGTGTTCTTTGAAGAAATGGATGTTGAGGACATATTGACCATAACAGGGATTCGTGGAGCATTTCTTTCATCTGTTTGGGAAAACCACTCACGCAAACCTGTTCAAAAGAAAGAAAGAAAAGGACAACATCAATAGTGTGCAGGACAAACAATATTTGCATGTTGCAGATCGTATAGTGTAGGATCAAAACATGCCCCAATGACTCATCACAATTAGTGACAGACAACAAATGCAAGATATCATTACCATGAAAATATCAGGGCAATGGGAAATATAATTCAGCCAAATCTTAAACGTAAGCCACAATTATTGACTATAGACAAAAACATCTGCAGATCCATTCTTGTGATAAGGAAGGAATTTATGCCTTCATAGAAAACAGAAGCCTATGATTAATCCAACCCAACCATATTTTCTTGACATATGATGTCCGTAAATCCAATTTCACAGTGAAAAACTACTGCCAACAATTTCATCACTAAATCCTCAAACCTTCAGCCAAAAAAGAGAGATGAAAAAAAGCCAGCAACATTAAAACATACATAATGTTAGAAATAACTAATCGGCAAGTGAAGCTATGATGAGGAAAGAAATAGCATTAACAATACAAAAGAAAATTTCAAAGAGTGCATATTGTTGGAAACAACTCACCAGCAACACTATTTAAAATCTGAAGGAGACAATGTTGCTGAAAAGATGACATGTAACCCACACCCCATCCCTTAAGATCAATCTGCATAAGATGCTGAACTCGAGTCCTTGGCCTCCCATTTCGAGATTTTAAAGGGGAAATATTAAATCCTCCACCTGAAGTAAACAGTTCTTAAGCCTAAAAATAAATTTGGCATGCATTTGAGGTAGGATCTTGCATGCTATGAATCAATCAATGGAGACAACTTTTTTCTTCAAAAAGAGAGGTGTTAATAATTTAGATATCAAATTTTAAGTGCGTCCTATTAAGCACATTTAAATCATAAGCCATCAAGTTATCACAATAATCAAGCGTTAATTCAAATGGACCCCCACCCCAGACAAATAAAAAATCTGTCACTTCAGTTGAACCACGGGAGATGAATGACCCACGTTCCTAAACTAGGACGAATGGCCTTCTTGGAGAATTATATAAATATTTATTGGATAGGGCTGAAATCATTGTTTGAATTCTTGGCTCAGAACAAAATAAATCAGTTTGATTGACCACCCTTGGTCAACATTTATCATGGGCCCAGCTAATGCATGAAGATTGCAGCAACAAGACTGAAACACCCATGTTTCATATGCATATCTTCAAAATGTGGCAATGTATCAGACATCTCAATCAAGTCGGAAAGGGAAAATTCAATCTCCCACATGTGACAAATACAAAGGCTAAGCAGCAGACACCGTAGGCAGCTTAGTAGCTCTTGCATACATTTTCCAATTGATCAACCATTCCTACCTCAGGACTATAAGCAGCAATAAGATGTATGGTTGTTAAGATTCAATAAATAAATCAAAATGAATAAGTTCCACCATTCCAGAAGGGAAAAGAACTATAGGCTTTAACATATAAACTCTTCATATGTATGTCAAAGAGAATAATCTTACTCTCAATATTGGCTCGGACATATCCTGGTTGTGGACCACAGTTCACATGCTCCCTAGAACGAAATAAGACAACTACAAAAAGAAGAACCATTAATGCAAACTTTCAGAACAGATAGAGCAATTTTAAATAAAAATAGCTTAGTCACCTACCATAACTTCCATCATCATTTCGGCGCCAATAGCGTACATAGCAAAGATCACGGGGCCATACAAACCTGCCATAATAAAGACATTGAGCATAAATGTGATGAAGCAAATGATACCTTGCAAAAAAAAAATAATAATAATAAAAATTCTAAATAACATTTTAGTGTAAACAGTAACAAATACTTTGATGGGGAATACACATATAATTGTCCAGAATTTAAACAATTGGCACTAAAGCTAATCAAAGTGCCGAAGATTTGGGCCTAAATCAAATTTAGGTTTTCAGGCCCGGTTCAAATTCAAAAGGAAAAAATCAAGCTTAGCCCAGTTATAGAAAATATTGTAATCAATAATAATAAATTCATTGTGTTTAACATGTTTGGCATCCAAGAATATATGTAATATATTCTAAGATTACGCTTTATATGCGTTAAGAAAACTATCAAAAAGTACTATGTTCTTCTGCATTGGGAGGGGTAGAATTCAAAATATTGTAGTCTGTGCAGAAGAGAAATTTCAAATCATTTACACAAATATTAGACTTTGTTTACTCTTGTATACCCTACAAATTCAACATATTAGAAAGAAGAAAAATATTATAGATTAGGTTTACATCGGAAACCAATCCAGCTGAAGTCTATGATAAAGAACTGCTGTGTGCCCATCCACCTCCTCAACCAAGCTACCATCATGGAAACTGCAATCCCACCTACAGGTGCACAAAAATCATGAGACCAAAAAATTTCTCAACATAACAATGGGGCATAAAATAGAGCTAAATGAAGAAAAAAAAAAGATCATTTCATTCATTTTCCTAACACAACCACAGATAAAAGAGATGCTTGACCAGTGTAAGCCCTAAGTAAAGCTGTACTGGCATAAGGTACAAGGCCTCAAAGCTTAAGCAATAAGCATTTCTAAGCAATATGAAAAATTATTCAAGGAAATTAATAACTATATCAAGGGAATATGTGAGGAAGTATCATATTTAAAACAAACATGCCAGTAATAAGATACCTGTCAATATAACTTCTCCAAGAGCAGTAGCTACTAAGAAATCAAATAAAAACCGGGACAGCCAACCTTGTAACCCAGTAAATTATTCAAAATATGCTTATTAAATAGTTGACTTGTTCATCAAAGCATTGTCTCTCCTTCGACCATCTCTCAATCTCAACATTTCATGACGTTTAGGAATTAAAAAGTTTGGCACTCTTGCAATATTTTAAGCTACAATCAATAATCACTCTACGGTAATATTACTCCAAAAAATAAAGGAATACCACAATTTGTCAAACTGCAGCAACCATGAAGATAACCCAACATAAATATGCAGAACACCTACTCAAATCGTGATCCATCCATGCTCATCACAAGCTCAAAAATTTCTTCACAAGTAGCCTCCACAACTCCAACAGCCTTCATTGCTCTACTACAGCTCCTGGGCTGCATATAAAGTAAATTGATGATGATTGTGTTCAACCAAGAAATCCAATGAAATGGTAAAATCCTACAATTCAATGAAAGTAGACAGAAAGAGTCCATACAAGGTAATCAATTTCAAGAAGTTCTTCAAAGATACGAAGTCCTGACAACAGAAGGCCAAGATATCAATCGATTTGTAAATAAAAGAATAGTCAAACATTGAAGCACCATAATAGATCCTTGGATAACTTTTTAGTTCTAAAGCACAGCTAATGTTGAAAAACTGTGACCAAATGTAGCTAACCATTTTGGCATTGTAAAAGACGCCAATGCTTCCTTGAAAATGCTTGGTTGTTGCTATTTTGATTTGACAAAGCAGAGTCTATTTCCCGTGTCCAGTCAAAAACTGATTCTGGAGGACCTGTATATCACAAATAACAGGTTTAAATACAAAATTCAGCAAGGTAAAATTAATCCACCAAGTTAAAAGGCAGATAAATCAGACCATTTCCAATTGTTGTCCTCCTTAACAAATTGGTATGTGCCGCTAGATCATCCTCCTGAACACTGAATCAGTAGAGTTATAAAAAAAATTGATATCATGAACTCGTAGAAGGATACAAATAATATAAATCCCACAAATAACTTAAGGATGGAGCAATTAAAGAAAAAATCTTAAAGAAAACCAAATCACTATCAATCATGTGCCAAATGTCCTCTTATGGTTGCATGTCCAAGGAATGAATATCAGATTGAGACAACAAAATCTAAAGGAGATGGACATAATTTAAATCACAACATATGCTATTAACATTCAGACTGTAGGCAATCATTTTAAGTTGCACCCTTCGTTATTCAAGTGAAAAGAGAAAGCCTAAAAAATACTAACGGGCTTTCGTGGTCTGAGAAAGAAGTTATGTTCCCGTCATCCGTCTCATATTTGTACTCAAAAGAAACATTGTTGTTGCCATTTGCAGGTTGTGCTCCCTGATGCTACATAGATTAAATGTTCAAGAGTGAGATTATTTATTAAAATAACAAACCAATCATATAAGTCATGCATTAATAAATTTCTCTTAATTTGAAAGCCAATATGTCTAAGGGAGATATAAAACCTAACAAACAAGTAGAGATATGAATATTGTTTCAAATTTAGAAATCACATTAAGATCATGCAAAATGATGGAACATACCTGATCAATTGCACACTCGATTTTTTCCTTCCAGATTAGTGCCTCTTGAATGTTGAATGCCGCCATCTACAATTAGAACCCAACTAATAAACATTCGCATAACACAAATGGCATGAGAGTAAACATATGCTGGTTGAATGAATAGTAGAAAAATAAACTCACTGTCATCCGGTGGTACTTCTCTTTCTTATTGTAAACAGACAAAACATAAACCATCTGCACAGAAGAGGTGGAAATTACATACGCAGAGGGTCAAAAAGACAAGTATTAAAATCGTTGCTAACTCACGTGTCCATGATGAGTCTTCAAGCCTCTATCCTCCACTCTACAGTTACCATCAATCAACAGTGTTTTGATTGGAACCTAATAAAGCAGAGACAAAGAATTAGTCGCTAACATTGCAGCCAGCTTCTCCAACACCCTCCCTTATCCCAGAAAAGTTTTGACAGAAGGACAATTAGAAATACAAGAAGAAGAAGAGAACGTTTTGAAAGTAGACCTTGGAGCAGTTTAGAGGCAAACCCATCAGTAATTCATTATCATTGTGTTCTTAAAATTAAAACCAAAACCATAAGGCCAAAAAAGAAGACCCATTTTCTATCTGCATACATGCAAGGATTCTAACAACTTGTCATTTCTTATGTGAAAGTCCCGAAGAGGAGTTACTCTGGAAAGTGAAGAGCGGAAGGTACCATAAACCGATATTTCAGCAAAATTAACAGAACAGCAAAAAATTTGAAGAACAAACTTCAGAAAAATGA
>JANTPZ010091392.1:0-28367 GCA_025593235.1 Vachellia pachyceras
GGTTAGAAGTTAAGACATCTTTTAACTGTTGTGATTTATTAACAGGCTACTACATTCAATCATAGTTAAGCGTGTGTTAAATTAAGACAAGTTGATGCTCGTCATTTTAACAAGGAAAAGTGTTAGAGCTATTTGGGGGGATGGGGATGGATTGTGCAAATTGTTAAGGGGGAAAGATGGTTTATTGGTAACGATATGGGACCTGTTTGGTAATCATGGATTTATTTTCATAAGCACGTTTAACAGTGCTTTTCTGTAAAACGAGACAATCTCCTCCACATATTTGTCTCGACTTATGTGAATAAGCACTTATAAGTGGTTTATGGCAATTTGCCAAACGGGCCCATGTATTTGAAATTTAGTTGGTAATAAAAACACATCACTTGGTTTTGTCTAAGTATAAAATTTTTTGGAAAAACTATTTTGGATACAAAATTTCGATTTGAAACCTAGGTTTTGAAAAAGATTTTTTCTTGTTAAATCATATCTTCTCTCCTAATAAATTTTTTCTTTCCTACTTTTTCATTATTTCTCTTTCCCCTTTCTTATCTACTTTCTACCTCGAACTCTGTAAAAGTCATTTAAAACCTAGATTTTGCTCTGAAATCCGTAAAATCTATTATATAAAACTTACATTTTACCTTGAAATCCGTAAAACTTATTCTCAAATGGACTAATGGTAGACAATGTTACTTTACGTGGCCCAAAAGGCTAACAAAAATTCGAATTGAATCGTTGGCCCAAAAATGAAATCCCAAATGCAGCAATACCCTGTGGGGTCAAAAGAGTAAAATCATCTAGAATCCCTTATAAATATTGAAACCCTATTCTTCACTCCGTCGCGCCGTAGTTGTGAGACAGGAAGTGGGATACAGAAGCAGGGAAGATGACGACGAGATTCAAGAAGAACAGAAAGAAGAGGGGGCACGTGAGCGCCGGCCATGGTCGTATTGGAAAGCACAGGAAGCATCCGGGAGGTCGAGGTAATGCCGGAGGTATGCACCACCACCGAATCCTCTTCGATAAGTACCATCCTGGTTATTTCGGTAAGGACGGTATGCGATACTTCCACAAGCTTCGCAACAAATTCTATTGCCCCATTGTCAACATCGACAAGCTTTGGTCCCTGCTTCCCCAAGAAGTGAAGGATAAGGCTTCCAAGGATAACGCACCCGTGATCGATGTCACTCAATTTGGCTACTTCAAGGTTTTGGGCAAAGGGGTTTTGCCTGAGAATAAGCCCGTCGTCGTCAAGGCTAAGCTCGTGTCCAAGATTGCTGAGAAGAAGATCAAGGAGGCTGGTGGAGCTGTTGTCCTCACTGCTTAAGCTTAAAAGGGTAATTGATTATTATGACCTCTTAGAAATTAAGATGTTTTTGGATACTTTCAATTTCAATTTTGAACAATTGAGACCTTGGATGTTGTTTCAGTCAATATTTGATAGTTCAAAGATATTTTCATTAATTTGTGTGAACCCGCGTACCTGCAACTTTGAATTTTTTCCCCTTTTTGTTGATTGTTTGTGCTTTATGCTTGGCTACTGATGAAGATATTGATCTATTGCTTCCAAATGAAGAACTAGTTCATGGGATGACGAAACATTATCTCTTCAGGGGCTTGTTTGGTTTGGGGGAAGGGGATGAAAGTGAGCCCCTCCCCTTGTTTACTTTAAAATTTTGGCGGGGAGGGGACCCAAAAACCAGCCCCATCCCCTTCTTCCTCCTGAACCAAACAAAATATCATTAAAAATCTTTCCCCTTCCTTCCCTTTGACTAAACCAAACAAGGTAATATTATAGTCTTCCATCCCTTGACATCCCCTCCCATCCACCCTCTTGCTTTCCCCGCCATCAAACCAAACATAGCCTAAGAAGCTAAAGATAGATAATGGCTTCGTTTGGTTTCCTGTTGGAAACACCGTTCTGACTCCCAAAACCCATTCTCACGCAAGCCGAGACAAAATTTCTCTCACATAAAGTACCTCGGAATCTGTGTCCGTTTTTCTAACGAGTTTCCAAACGAAGCCAATATATGCTAATCTTTCATAAAGTCGGTAAGATTAGACATTTTGTTTTAAAGCTTGCTTTGCTTGTTCATATATGCTTGATCTTATAATTAATATGTTTGTTTGGAATAGCTTATTTACTCTCCAGTAGTATGTTCAACAGTGTTTTCCGCAAAACTAGATAATCTCCTCTACATATTTACCTCAACTTACGCAAAATTACTTCTTTACCGTGTTCTCAAACGGACACAATGTGAATGGACCTGCACCCCTGTTTTGGTTTTAAGAGGGTGAATAAAGAATTTCTTAGTATAGGTCGTGTTGTTTTATTAGGAGATGGGACAGGTTACATGATACTTAGGTGTTATATGGCGCGAGGCATATTGTTACAGAATATGAAACCTACATACAGTCTGTTGGCAAAGAAAACGATAGGGTATAGTTGATTTAGTGTCTAAATAGAAAATCATCAGTTGAAATAAAGATGCTGCTTATCTACCAACGCAAACAAGATTGCAAATTCTCTGCGGCAATTGATCATCTGGGTTGGATTTTGAAAAGAACATAGGGAAAGTCGGTTTAAAAAAAAAACATCCCCTGTTTGGAAATTTTAATAAGAATGACCTTAATTTGAGTATTGATATTTTCTGTTCTAGTATATGTAGTTTTCTATTAGGGATTTTTCATCGACCCCCCCCCCAAAAAAAACGTATCAGCTTTATGAATGCTAGGTGATATTCCAAACTGGGTTGGAAAACCAAGCAATGTGACCACTCATTTGTGGGACTGGGTGCAATGCAACGTCCAGAAAGATCCATCTAGTTTTCATGTGTTTTTATGACCTCCATTACTTCTTGATACCCTTCTTAATGGCTTCATATAAAATTTCGCTGTTAAAGGTTTCCTGGTCTTCTTGGTAAACCATATATAGTTTCTGAAATTAGACATCCGTTTGTTTATGGAAACTACATAACCTCGATCCTGTGGATAGACTACACTTCAAACTTTGAGCTTCATACTAAATTATGGATGATTATTTCTTTTTAGTTTTTGTTGTGTATATTATTTAAAGTACATCATTTTATTTATGATCATTTCGTTGTCTCAACCCGAGTAATGTTTAATCTGATTTTCATAACATTAGTTTACACTTTACATTCAACTTTAAAGCCCAACAATAGGACCAACTTGGCTTGCTATTATTGCAAGTGATGTGATTTAGTGAGCGAATGAGTAGCTAAAACAAGAGTTTTTGTACCTTTGAGGCAAAACTTCTCCACAGGTAATGTGCACATTTGGGAATGTAGTAGAGAAGTACTTTTACGCAAACCGAGGTAAATATGAGAAGATTATCTTGTTTTGCGGAAAAACACCGTTAAACGTGCATTTGCTTTTTCGAAATGTTGTTCCAAACAAGAGTCTGACAAAATTTTCCAGCTCTTTCCACTTTTCTCCATTCTGGTTAGTGTTCTTGTCCTATGTTCTCGGGAGAGATGTCAGTGAAGGGTTGGAAGAAAGCCAAGTTCGAGTGCAGGCTTTGGCTGAGAAAGACAAGTTATGTTTGTTTGCTTATTTATCTTTGCATCTCCATTGACGTCGTCGTCATCTTCTCCTCCTTCAAAAAACTAATAAATTTTGCTTCATCATAACTTCAGGCTTCAGCATCAAACATATATGTGCTATTGCTGTAACTCCACCAGTTGAGATTGATGAAAGACTATTAACCCTTAATTATCAAAACTATATGTGAAATCAAGTACTCGGATAAATGTTCTCTTAGTGCTTCTTTAAGAAACTGTAAAAGCACTTTTATATAAGTTAAGATAAAATTATTCTCACATTTCATGTATAATTTCATAAAATTACTTAGAATAAGTTAATCTAATTTTTTCTGTCCTTTATGTTTTGTAGTAGAAAAATCAGTTAAATTTTAAATTTTGTATACAACATTTCAAACCTACATCATTGATTAAGCTAAAAGTAAGCAAATAAGAGCATTTTTCTCCCCAAAAAAAGTAATTACCATTTAATTAAATTTTATAAGGATTTTGTATTGAAAATGATGAGTGTAATAATGTGTGTGTTTAAGAATCTGTTAGGAGAATGATTTCATATAAATTAAATTAAGTAAAATTTTGTGCAAACATAATTCTAAGCATATTATCAGATATGCACGATAAGGGGACTGATGCCCGTCACATTCTATCAATCCTACGACTGTTCATGTTGCCTCTTCCCCATATCCTTCAATAATCAAAACCCAGCGCTAGTTATTTGTACTGGATGGGGATTGATTTTTGTTACGTGGATTAAACATAAACCCTTAATAACTATTATGAGTAATTGTTGAAGATATTTTGAGACAAATTATAAATTTAGGAGATAAATCAATGGGTATTAAATATTTTTTATACATGTCCATAGTTAAATTTAAGAGCCAAATTAATGAGTGTTGGATATTTTTTATTTGTCCTAATTTAATATGGACAGAGAGAGAATAAAAGTTAACGTGACGCTGGAATTTAATGTAGTTCTTATTAATATTATAGATCAAATGAATTTTATGAAAATTAGTTAGTAGTGGAATAATTTTGAGGGGCAAACGTCTGTTCTAAATTTTGCTTGTGCAAAGGAAAATTGGTTCCCACACTGTTCAAATACTAATGAGTTTAATTTCACACAGATTATTTTATTGCACTGTTACATTATTTAAATTAGTTTTTCCTTGAATCAGCGTTATTGGTTTTCCATTCATGCTCTTAACTATTTTTTTAGAAGGTGTGCACCTTAACAATAGTAATTAGATTGAAACCCCACACTGTTCATAATTTAAGTTTATTATCCATGTGACAGTGCCAACAAGTAAAAAGTGAAGTCTAATAATTATAACATGAACAGTCTAAAGCAAATATCTCATGAAGTATTTTATTATAAGCGTGTTATCTCAGTTTTTAAATTTGTTTTGAAGGCTTTTTTTTTTCCTTTCTAAATTCAAATCTTTTGGTATACCTTCTTTAGCTGAATTTAGGATATTCGATATGAATTCTCATAGAAGTTACTACATGAAATCCAGTATTACGTATAAACACCATACAAATGCACATTTCACACACTAACTTCACTCATAAATAACTTGGTCTTTGAGAAGGAGATTGTCAACCAGAGACTCAAATTTTATTCAAGAGAATATTAAGATGATAATAATACCACAATTACCAACCTGTTACTTTGCCCCAAAAGAATTACATATTAATAGGCAACATTACAAGAATCCACATGAAGAATCTAGTCTTCCTGCACTTCCCGCTGCCACCCCCCCCGGCCCAAAAATGTTTTCCTGTTCCTTGTTTCTGGAAGAGAAGTCTGTGAAGGGTTATGAAGAATCTAAACCAACTTTTCTAGTTAGTTTTCTCTCTCTCTCTTCCCCACAGTTATGTATGTTTTCTTAGCTGCATCCTATCAGCTAAAGCTTCTTCCTTCACAAAAACATGTCGAAAACTAATGTACGTTGCTTCATGCATCATCGAGAGGTTTCAGCAGCAACATTGTGTTATTACTGATACGTCACTGTAACTGTTCTGATGATGGGGTTGCCTTTTTCTCAGCCAGGAATGGTTTGAACATCAACAACACTCCAAGTGCTTCTATTAGGTTCAGGAAGAAGAATACCAAGTGAGATCCTGCAGTCACATCTCCCGAAAGTTTAGTGAGGTTATACCATAAAATATAAAATCTACAGTAAGTCGCTTTTTTCATAAGTCAAAGTCATGAACAGTGCAATTTATTCATCAAACTGTGTGTTGAACAAAAATCCACTGTATGTTTAGGTCCTTAACCATATGAGAGTCTGGCTCCATCGTAACCTAAATAGGAACTACCTTTGTTTCCAACCTTAAGTGAGTGTTTCGATTAGTTTATTTTAAGTGATTTTGCATTGTATAGGGTAAATATGTGAAGAGTTTTGTTTAAAAGTTCAGAAGTGATTTTTTTGGGCTAGCTTCCAAACACCCACTTAATATGAAACAGAATTTAACACAGACAGATTCACTGAGCATCATACCTGGGAGGAAAGAAGCATCTAACCGCTTCTGGGACCAAGTTAATCTGCATTGATCAAATTAATAATCAGAGCAGATAAATTGTAAAATATTACTGGCAAACAACCATGTTTACAACTTGTGAATTTTTTCTTTAATAAATTAGAAAAAGTTATGAGTTAGATACGTTAGTCTAGCTTCAAGCTTGGTAGACCGCTACCAACAAAGGATCACATATAACAGATCATCGGCAGAAATTTAATCAAAGACCATTTGGTCAATAAAGTTCAATCCATTCGTTTGAGCTAAACTTCGTAGGCAATATTTTTCACTCAAAATGATAGGTCATGCAAAAGGATTTAAAAAGAAAAAGAAAAGAAAATCATAGGTACACTTACATTGCACCACCTCCAGCAGGGCCAACTGCTTTGAATATTGACATAGCAGTCATGGCGATGCCATTAGCTGCTCCTCTTCGGTGTTGTTCCTGTTTTTTAATCAAATCAACATGCCATGTTAGCCCAACCCAATATTGATGATTTCAAAACTTGAAAATAAAAATTAACCAAGATGAGCTGAACAAAAAAAAAAACTCAAAAGTTACCACTGCTCTGTTTTGAAGAAGGAATAATCCAGTGACGATGGTTGCCTGTGTCCAGCCAAAACAAAAAACACAACAATCAGGCAAGCTCATAACACATGAAGAAGATGAAGTTTACTGCTTATTGTTTCCAGCATTTAAATTTGGACACTTCTGGTTTTCCATCTGCAAGCAGGCGAATGCACGAAAACAGAAAAGCATGTTTGTGTCCCCCATGCATGTGTCAATATCCATGCTTTCTAAATGTAATCAACAACATTATGCAGATTGCATTTACTTTTGTTACGTGGGAGAAATTGCTGCTATTCATATTTAACAGACTGAGATGCCAATAAAATCGCACAGTTCCAGTTATTCCACTTCACAACAGTAAGATTGAAAAACAGCTGCACTCACAGAGAGACAATATTTGAGGAGAGAAGCGCTAGTTATCAATAGATGCAGTGAGAAGCCAGATAACAATGCTATGAAAGGGTAACTTTGCAAGAGAGGTATCGAGATAAACTGCAAAATGGCAACCGAAAAAGCAGAACGGTTAACATAACAAACACTGAAAATTGCGTAATCATAGTACTGTTACATGAGAGCTAAAACTGACCCCGGAAATGTGAGAAAGTCTAAGAGCTCCACAAGCTTTCTCCACCTTAGGAAAAAGGAAAAGTTGGTACATCAAAAGAGCAAAACCTAACCAACAGAGCATAAGTTAGTATTAATCAGCATAATCACAAAGTAAGAAGAGATAGCCCAATGCATAGAAAATGACGAAATGCTGTATCTGTCCATGCACATCTATCCGTCTTAAACTAACTGAAATATTCACTTATTTAGTGCTAGACTATTTAACTTGCATGAATAACAAGGAAGACTAAATACATCTAGATTCATCCAAGAAGTCCAGTCTAAAGACAGTTTAGTAAACAATTTTACTCAAAGGAGAAATCGAAAACAAACACCAAGGACCCCACACAAAACCAAGTTATGGCAAACCTCTTGACGCCTATCTCAAGTTTCACCCAATTTTGGAAACCCATATAACTGGAATTTACTTAACAAGCCTGGTTTATGAAACAAGCTTGAGCGGAAGTTAGTATATGACCTAATGTGGTGCAGTCAAATTTATGTAATAACTAGAGATGAAAATTTAGAAAGGAAACACATAATTTACAACATTAATCTATATGTAGAAGTTCATAGCCGCCAAGGGAATACCCGATATTGAAAGAACATTGCCAACATCATTGGTTGTAAAGTTCAAACCCCCCAACCTTAGAGGACTGACAGCCCATAGTGAGAAAACCTGCAGAAAGTAAAATAGTAGTAACTCACAGCACACAAGAAGAAAAACAACAGAGACCTCGTGTTGTTCCATGAATGATGTTCAATTCAATATTCCAAGAATGTTTTGTATCATTTCAGTACCTAAGAATATGATTTATTTCAACCCTATAGCATATTTGATCCTTGAAATATTGGATAGTATTGTTTAAGTATGATAATACCTCTGGAAGGATGAATAAAGCTGGTCACACAAAAAATGATTAGTGCGTGAACTTTATATTTAAACACAACATTGTTCAACTATCAAAATAGGGTATAGGTGTACATAACAAGATAGAAAGCAAAAAAGAGCCCGAAACAACACACATATGATGGGAAATGCATATAAACTAGTTATGTCGTCACTAGGTGGGAAGCATACCTCTTGATAAGCCATATCATGTAGTGCAAAAACACAATAAACAATAATGGATGACATCAAGGGCCAGTTCAATAAGAGGTTTTCATCTTTCTGAACTCTCTTCACTGTGTTTTCACTTTCAGCAGCTTCTATATCCTGATGCGACTCATTGCTTTCATTGTGTTTGTGCAATGTTTCCTGCAGCAACACAGATTTTATAAAATAATATTATAATATCTGAAGGTCGGCCATATTTGTCAAAAAAGAAACAGTTTAAAATATAGTATATGTAATTCTCTACCCTAATATAGGAGATCATGTCAAGACCTATAAAATTAAAGAACGATCGGAGAGGCTAAAACCTATCCACAGAATTCAAGGCTTTAACAACTGTGAGGCTCTATGCACAAAAAGAGATATCAACAAATTCACTAATTCCCTTAAAAAGAAACACTATTCCCACAACCCAGATAGGAATTTTATTTTGGAATTGAAGGACAATAGCAGTCTCAAAACATCAAGAGGACAGAGTTAAATAAGGCAGATTTAGAACTTTTGGAGCCAAGTATATGCCAAGATAGTGAACTTATGATAGTAAAGTTAAAATAAATGTGCCAAGAATTGATCAGTTTGGGCTTGGAATTGTGATACCCTTAGTATAAATAAAATTTACAGTTATTGATAGATACACGAGTTGTTTGGCTGTTCATACCGGAAGCCAGATGCAGGAAACCAATACAGCAAGCGCGAAGACTGATATAATTAAGCTGGGCAAGCAGTATGGAAACCTGCAGGTCGTGTGTTTTCACAAATGAATTTATTGAGCACCTCAACAACAACAGATAGAGGAAAATAAAAAATAATGGGAGCCAAAATTGTAACACTTCATAGATTCATATTATTATTATCTAAAAGTCGGAAAAGTGCACTTACTTGTCAAAAAATGAACCTTTAGAGAATATTTGCGGAAATTTTTCGACTGGCTGCAATACAAAGTTCCCCAAATCAGTATGCGAAAGCCTATTCTAAACGTATAGTTTACCACACAATGCAAAGAAGAAAGTACCTGAGCCAAATAGCCTCCCAATGATGGGCCAATAACTAAACCAATTCCCCAAGCAGCACTGACCTGAAAACAGGTCACATTAACAAATTACCATGAAGAAAATGTGCTAATAAACACTTAGTGCAGACCAAAGTAAAGTATACTTACAGTTGAGAGTCCCATAGCTTGGTATTCCTCTCCAAAAATTTCAACAGCATAAGCCTAGTTAGAGAGGATGAGGATAAGTTAGTGAAAGTTACAATCGAATAGAACAAGTCATGCTAAATAACAAGCAAAAAGATGGGCTGCCCATCCATTAATAAATAATTACTCCTCCATTCCTTAACGTAAGACTCAATTGAGAGTTAATCTTGGTTCTAAAATGTAAGACCTCTTTCTCATATTTATCAATTTTTCACAAATTACCCCTATTGATACTCGTTTAACAATAATCATATAAGAGGGGAATTGAGGAAGATGATTATGATGCTTTTAAAAAAGATGCAATATTAACTAATTTTTACTACTTTAATCTAATCAGATTAGTTAAACGAGTCTTATATTAAAGACCAAAGAAGTATTAAAAATGGGTCATACGGCTTAATACAAGTTTATATGGCTCCTTCATCATTTAAATTTGCCATCACAATCCTTATCACAACCACTAGGCACCTAGTGATCACATCAACTTTACATTAAGCCATTTCATCCCTCTATACGAATTTTCTATGGACAGGCTTTACATAAAAAACAGTATTGAAGACATACGTTCTTTGAAAATCTAAAACGAGACACTGAAACTTTGGAGGACAAGATTGTATTTCTTAAAGACCACAATATCAATTCACTCAATTTAGAATAACTGCCATCTGATGCATCAAAATTACCTTCATTGGTCCAAGCAATCCATTCAAGGCCCCAAGAAGAAATCTTGTGGAAACAGCCATCCAAAAACTTGTGCTAAGGCCAAATAAAGTGTTGAACACAATGCTGAATTCAAATAAGATGCAACATCAGTACTGAAGACCTTCTCTTAAAGCTCAAAGAGACCATCCAAATCAGTGGCAGGATTGCTTACACTGCAATAATTCCCAACATTATAACAGGTTTTCGACCATATCGATCAGCCACTATTCCCCATGGTACAGATGTCAACCCTCTGCCAAACATGAACGCAGATCCTACAACATAATTTCATTGGGGATCAATATTTTAATTTAAAAGTCTATAAATTATTATCATGCACATCAATGCCATGGACTGAACAGAACCTTACCTACGTAACCAGCATAGGAACTTATATCTGCCTCTGCTTTTGCAATACCAAAATCTCGAATCTGCAGTAAAACACTCATGTCATCTTACAAGCTTGCATTATAGTTCATTAACGTAAAACAAAATCTTTCATGGTTAAGTGACTAGTTAGACTGTTAAGGTAAAATAGTTTGACGAAATGAACGGAAAAGAAGAAAGAGAAAGAATGTATTTTAGACATTAAGGTCGCCTAATGATAGAACAATAATATTGTTACTATGTGTATTTATGATTCATTACTTTTTTGGGAAAGAAATTACTTCGATGTTGGAACAAGGATCAAATGCACAAGTTTCTTCAAATACGGACATACAGGCTACAAAACAGAACCAATTTTTTTAAATATCTATTTCAAGGAGAAGAGGATAGAACTGTAAATGATCACTTAACTTCATTTAATTAAGAGCTCAATTTAATTACGGGACAGAAAGAATATCAACCTGAAGAAAATTAATTTAATCAACAGCTTATTTATTAGTTTCAGTTCTCATCTTGAATCAAGTGGCTGTCGCTTTCAAGACCAGATGCGCACATTAAAAAGGACGGCACTTATTTCCAACAAAAGTATGATTTTGAAATTAATAATTTGGAATATCCAAGAAAAAAAAAATATGCCATCAGATATGGGTATCAAAAAATGCATCAAGATCCACGAAGAAGGTAACAGTAAAGACAAGTGAAAAAACCAAACTCACCATAAAATAAAGGAATGGAAAAAGAGATGATATAGGCAGTGCTGCACAAAGCACAGAAAAGTATAGATCAGATACTTTCCAAAAACCAAAAAACATAAAACAAAAAGTATTATCAAACTTAAGCTATAACCACTCATTTAAATATTGCATGCAGCCACAAAACATCAAGTTTACGTTTGTATTTTCTTTGAAGCATATGACTGAATCATTCACCAAGTATGGCTCTTATCCCCAGAAAAGAAAGAATAAAGAATAGTAGTTTAGATTAATTTTGGGTTTTCCAAGTATAATCAGAACAGGGAATATTCCAGCCAGAGCTAGATCCTAGGAAGGGCGTGGCGATTGTTGGACTTGAAAGAAACAATATTTTACAATCCTAAGATATGATTAATATTAGGGGCCAAACATTTGATATTTATTAACTAAATAACAAAAGGCAACTTGGCTTATTTTATTATTTCCATAAGCATCTGTATCTCTGTCTAATGCTAAACAAAATGCATCGGGTCGAAAATTCGATGTTTTATTCGCAAAGTTAAAACGAAAAAAATAAAGGCCCACAGCAACAAAAAGTTGCGAAACCCATCGTTCTTCTACTGCTCATCCAAATTGAACTCTCAGTTTAGCCTGAATTTCCCAAAACGAATCATCCAAGAACATAGAAAATAAATGAACACGTTAAAAAGTTTCCTGAATTGCTACCCCAAAAAAACCATGAGAAGAAGGTGTAAAGAAAGAGAAAAAGACAAGCTTACAGCTGCACAATGTTATCAACCATATGTTAACAAGATGCTTTATTGGAACGCCTTGGGTCATTTCTTTGGCTCGATCCACCTTACACCCAGGACAGTTCTCATAGTAACGTTTCTTCAACAACGGCTCTCTATGGTCCTCGTTGTTCTTATTATCGTCATCATTGTTGTTGTTGTTCGCCATGTTTGTTTACCCAAGATTTCTCCTTCCTGATAAAACCCCTTACGTTTTTCCGTTCAGAAAACACAAACCAGAAAATAGAATCAGAATCAGAGATCAAAGACCAGAACTTTTCTTTTGCTTGTTTTTAAAAACCAGACGCGTGAAAGAATATGAAAACTCGAGACGGAGAGGCGAACAAACTGACAATCAGGTTCCCGGAGAAAACCTTCAGGGTGGTGAGAGAAACAGGAAAAAGATGAAGAAGGAAGTGTGGAACACAGAGCTAGAGACACGGGGCCTTATAAAACGATGGAGAAGCTATCAGAGGAGCATCAGTGCACACGTCATACAGAAAACCGGCATGTGGTTGATGAGTGAAAACACAGAAAAACAAAGGAAACTTCGTACAGGTCATTTTCGTAACATACTTGCGGAGACGGTAAAAAATTGAGATAAGAATTGAAGATGAGGAGTAATGCGATCATGAAGAAGGAGAATGCCTTAATCAGGTTCAAAGATGGCGCCTCTATTAATTCATTATTCAATTGCAAGCCCAGACTGAAAGTTTTTGTCGGGGCGTCTAGCTGTCACCATCCGATAGCCAAGTGTATGCTTTAAGGAATATTTTTATATATATAATATTATTTGCATGGATACAGATGTCCAGACTCATCACCAGGGAAAGAGAAGGACAAGATGAACTAAAACACGTGACTTCATGTCCCACATCTCTCTCTCTCTCTCTTCCTTGTCTTTTTCTCAGACACAGATTGTTGTCTTGCTCAAGAGTTATGACATTGTTAGGTTGAATACAAATTGGAGAAATCTTTCCCCCACAACGGTTAAGCCGTTAAGTTAAAATAAAAAATATTTTGAAACTTGTAAAAGGTATTTAAAACTTTGTATAAAATATCTCAAAATCCATAAATCCTTTTTGACTTCGTAAATTCTTCTTGAAATCTGTATACCCCTTTTTTCTAATGAATTTCGAAACACACGGTGTTTTGTTGAAAAGGTGGAATAGGATGGATTGTATCATTAACCTTGTTTGAATTACAGTTGTTTCCAATGTGATTTACAATTTATAAGGTAAGTATGTGAGAAGAGTTTTATCTCAATTTACGTGAACATATTTTTTCAACCCATTGACAAATTGACACAATTATCGGTAGACTTTTTTTGTACAAATGTGATTTACGATATAGAACTTTAACTCAAATTAGTTGAATATATTTTTATAATTGTATTGAAATTTCTTTTTTCTAAGAATTCTTTCTTCATTCTTAGATAAAAAAAAATAGAAAGCTGAGATGTAATGTCTTATAAAGTTTCTTTCATCAGCTTAATGTCTTATAAAGCTGTTCTTATATAACATGTTGGAAATTAAATTTTGTTGACGTTATAGGTGTGAACTGCTCAGATATTACATCTTAACCATTTATTTTCTCGTCCAAAGATGAATATGGAATTTTAAAGGAAAAAAGGGGAAAATAGGATTATAAGAGAAAATTTTGTCTTGCCTAGACCAATATGCCCCCGCCTGTTGTTTTATATAAAGTATGGGTTCTTTTTTACCAACTTGTATATGTATGCAATTGGTAACGCGGTTGGGAGAAAGAAATTTACGGATTTTAAGATGACTTTTACAAATTTCGAGATGGTTTTATCCCAGCTTGCGTGCACCGTTGGGAGAACAAAGATCCCAAACAAGTACAACATAAAATATGGATTGGTAAAAAAAACATAAAATATAAAGTATGGGTTCAAAACACCATTTTCTAATTAGCTTAAACATGAGAGAGAAATGGTTTTTTAATCAATCAGTAGTCTTGTATTTTTTCCCTTTTTTCAAATTTTTGAGAATCTGATTTCATAAGACTTATTTTTTATATGACTACTAAATTTATTTCTTTTTTTATAATAGAATTTATTTTATGTAATATGAAGATATTATTTATTATTGAAATTGAAATTTTTATATGATATTGTCAGTTACAATTAATATAAAGGCATTTTATTCCTCTCTCATTTCCTTCCCTCTCCTAATCAAACAATTGGTCACTAAAAAAAAAATCCCCTTCCCCTCCGTTGAGCCAAATACTGTATAAGAGTTTGAAATGTGCCCAATTAGTGCATAAAAATTACCTTCCATGTAAATTTATAATTGATAAAGAATATGACTTTTCATAATCATTTCAGGGCATACACAGTGAGACTTTTTTTAAAAAAATTAAAGATTATGAAGAATAATTTTTCTCGTGTGTTTTTTTATTTTTTATTGGACTCCAATGTGTCCGTTTAGAAACGCGATAAAAAAAATAATTTTACGCAAATTAAGGTAAATATATGGAGGAGATTATCTCGTTTTACGAAAAAACACTATTAAACGTGCGTTTAACTTTTAAAAACGTTATTCTAAAACAAGTGTAATATCATTTTTGTTCATGCTTATTGATGTTAGGCATTTACTCTCTGACGTCCACCAAACTAGAAGAGTCTTTCTTGTGCACTAAAGTTCCCATCGGCTGTGTTAAAGAGTGTTGTTAGGTTATCTTTTAAACTTAGAGAATTTTGATTTGTGAAACCTTTATAAGCCTGTTTGGTAACACTTTTGGAAACCCTAAGAGCCCGTTCAACAGTGTTTTTTTTTAAAATGAAATAATCTCCTTCATATATTTACATCGACTTACATAAAACCACTTATCTACCTCATTTCCAAATGGGCCATATGATTATAGGTTAGTTGAAAAAATCGTGCGGTTGAGTTGACATGAAGGAAATATCTCTCGTGGCAAACCAAAATCTAAATTTTTATTGAAAGATGTGTTTATATTTAACGCCTGATTATGCCTAAAACAACACCACTTCCAATAGAAGAATTCACATGCTCCGGAAAAAAAATTAGTTGAAAAAAGAGTCAATCTGACTTCTGTCTGATTCATTGGGGGAAAAAGAAGTACATAATTCGTATTACAAGTGGATTATTAATTATAATTTTTCATCACAACTCATTACAGGTAATTTAGTAAGAGAAAAAAATATCTATCAAATTCAAATAATATACTGAGTTTGTTTAGAACAACGTTTCCAAAAGCTAAAGCACATTCAATAGTATTTTTCTGTAAAACGAGTAATCTCCTTCATATATTTATATTGACTTGCGTAAAAGTATTTTTCTACCGCCTTCCTAAACGGGCACACTAAAATCCAGATTCATGCTTGCACATCTAATAATTTTCTAATAAGATCAAGAAGACTAATTAAGAAATTATGAATGTTGTTGAATGACCAGATTACCTTCACTTCTTTTTCTCAAGATCACCTCTTGTCTTGTCCCCCTCAAAACCACCTCCACCAATGATCGGCCGGCGCTTCAGAGACGGTGATCGGCGCTCCCACGTCAATCAGCAGTTAGTCCTCTTCATGATAATTGAGAAGAGGAAAAAGGGACAGTGAATATTCACAGTATTAGGGTAAATCTGAAAAAAAAAATAGAAAATTTACAATCAGGTTCCAAATAGAAGAATAAGATTCATAAAATTACCATAAGATCTTAGAAGTAGCTGCTAAAATTGTCATTAACAACCTTACCAGTCTTCCTTAACAAATCCAGCAGCTACTCCTGGGACCTTATCCTGGAACCTTATGGTAATTTTATACACTTTTTTTCAAAAAAGAAATAAAGATTTATGACAGCCATGTTCTTTTTCCATGAGTTGCAGGATCCAACCCCACCATCCTCTCGGATGCTCCCCTTGATCAACAATGCATTAATGCACCTGTTTTATTTCTCTCCCTTCTATTCAATGAGGCAGGACCAACCTACAACCCATTGCTGAATCTTCGTTGACTATTAGACTAGGAGTTAGAAAACAGGCTGAGCGTTTGAATTGGTTGAATGGTAGCCTCACGTCCCTCCTAACCTCTGAACGTTTGAATTGGTTGAATGGTAGCAAGGTCTCGGGTTCGAACCTTGTGTATACAGCAGCCACCGTTGGGAGATTTACCCACCATACCAGATGCGCTACGCGGGTTGGATCCGGACGTGGTCGGAGCGAAACTCCGGTGAACCGGGTGGATAACCGGAAAAAAAAACCTGCAAGGTATGGCAGGTTGAGATACTGGTTGGTAGGCTAGCCCTTCTAAACAGCTATTTTTTAAAATATATATTAATATATTTTATATTATTTTATTGATGGATAAAATATTTCTTTTACCTTTTTATCTTAACATTATTTAAAAAAGTATTAATATAAAAAGTACATGTTACAAAGAGTATTGGAAAATTTACCATGATGCTCCAAATAGAAGAATTAATAAATAAAAGTTCTCAGAGATTGATAAAATTACCATTAGGTCCCAATAGTTGCTGGTCTTGTTAACATTAACAACCTCACCAGCCGTTAATAACAACTGGACCGGTTACCGTTGGAATTTGATGGTAATTTTACTAATATTTAGGACCTCTTATTCATTAGTTGTGTTACTTGGGACCTGATAGTAAATTTCCCAAGAATATTTTGTTTGGTGTGCTTTTTTTGTTTTTTATTGGACTCCAAGATCATGTGTTCCATGCTTATTGATATTAGGCTATTTTTTTGCCATCCACCAAACTAGAAGAGTCTTTCTTGTGCATTAAAGTTCACATTAGTTGTGGGTTAAAGAGTGTTGTTGGGTTAGCTTTTAAACATAGTAAATTTTGATATGTGAAAACTTTATGATTATAAGTTAGTTGAAAAATCGTAAAGCTGAGTTTAGCAGAAGAAGATAGTCTCTCACAATGTGGTGAATTAGAATCCAAATTCCCGATAGGAGAGGTGCCCACATTTAGCATCCAACTGTATCCAATAGAATATTATAAACTCTTTCGAGAAAGTGGTAGGGAAGTATTTTTATGGTTTACGAATTATATATGTGAAAGAGGTTATCTCAATTTAAAAAAATACTATTAAACGTGCATTTGTGAAGCACAAACACTCTCTCAAACAAGCAGGATCATGCTTAGAATAAAAGAAATTAGTTGAAAAAACAAGCCATGCGAGTGCTTCATGAATAGAACCATATGGCTATCTAATTCATTGGGAAAAGGAAGATTACATAATTGGTATTATAAGCGGATTGTTAATTACATTTTCTTAATGTTATCTCAATTCAAAGTTTGATATAATTTTTTATTGCAACTCATTAAAATGTAATTTATTAATCGATAAACCTCAATTAAATTCAAAAGAAATCGTACTTTTTTTTGGGCCAAGAAATTCAAATGAGACTGCAAAAGGTAGGTCCTTCTCAACGAAAAACAGACTGTGAAGTGTGTGTAGATTGAATTGACAAGAGGTAGCTAGAAAAAAATTGTAAATAATGTCGCCATTAATTGAAGCAAAAATAAATCAATTAAGAGGAATATTAAAACTATCTCTTTTCTTTTTCTTTTTTAACTTGTACTCCCCCCCCAATTAAAATATCAAAACTAGATGTTTAATTAGTTAAAAATTTAAGAAGAAAAAACAATGAAAGAACAAATAAAGAATCGGAAAAAATATCTTGGTGTAATTTATTTTAGGACAAAATCTAGATTTAGACGTGGTGAATAGTAAAAAAGAAGCATTTCAACACAAACCTTAACAAATTCCCCACTATTTTTAACAGTGAAAAAAAAAGCACAGAGAAATTCAGAAAAGAGACAGATATGGAAGATGAAATTGGTAGGTGTAGGCATCTGTATCTTTCTCTCTGAGAAACGAATTTATGAAATTCCCATTCAGCGAAGAACCGAATGAAGATTGGTAGAAACACAAAGAAGGTTAGCTCATCAGTTCCCATCATTCCATTAGAACAACAACAAAACTGGAGAGAGACGTTCGTAGCAGCAGTAGCAGCTCAGCTATACATGCTTATTTCAGAATTCCTTATTCCCAACTGTACACGTAAACCAAGATAAAATCATCTCGAAATCTGTAAAAACCATCTTGAAATCTGAAAAAATCATCTTGAAATCCGTAAAATCATCTCAAAATTCATAAAATTATCTCGGAAGCTATAACTTCTTCCTCCTAACAGATTTCTCAAACACATTAGTGTGTTTGCAGGAGCCATTATTATTATTATTATTATAAGTGAGGACTCTTTTTTTTTAGAGAAGGAATGGAGATATCAAATGAAGGAATGAGTTGGAAAACGCGTAAGGTCACTTAACCTGCCATGTAATGGTGGGTTTGGGTTGACTGAATGGAAGCCGGACGCCCTACCTAACCTGCAAGTTATGGTGGGCTTATATGCAGGTTAATAGGCTAGCTATCCTATTTTTAAAATATATATTAATATATTTTATATTATTTTATTGGCAAATAAAAGATTTTTTTTCCATTTTTATCTCAATATTATTTTTTTAAAAAGGTCATGTTATGAAGAATATTTGTTTGGTGTGCCTTCTCTCTTTTTTTTTCTTTAATTGGACTCCAAGGTCATTTGCTCCCTGCTCATTGATGTTAGACTGTTTTGTCATCCACCAAACTAGAGGAGTCTTTATTGTGCATTAAAGTTCACATTGGTTGTGGGTTAACTAGTATTGTTAGGTTAGCTTTTAGACATAGTAGTTGTATTTGGTAAGCCCGTTTTATCAACGATGCGCTTACCGAGACAAAATTCCTCTCACATAAACTACCTCAGAATCTGTGTTCGTTTTTCCAACGGGCTATCCAAACGGACCCAATAAATTTTGGTCCGTGAAAACTTTATAATTATAAATTAGTTGAAAACTCATAAATTTGAGTTTAGTACAATGGGATAATCTCTCATAGTGAATCAGAATCTAAATTTCCATCACGAGAGGTACTCATGTTTAGCACCCAATGTGCCTTAAATAAAATTACTTCCAATAGAACATTAGGCCCGTTTGGGAATATGATAGGGAAGTACCTTTACATAAATTGGGATAAATATGTGAAGGAGATTACTCGTTTTACGAAAAATACCTTTGAATGCGTATTTGAGCTTGCCATAAACTTAACTAAATGGGATCATTATCATACTTGGAATAAAAGAAATTAGTTGAAAAAACACTCCATGTGAGTACTTCATGAATAGAACCACATGACTGTCTGATTCATTGGGGAAAAAGAAGATTACATATAATTGGTACTATAAGTGGATTATTAATTATATTTTCTTAATGTTATCTCAATTTAAAGTTTGATATAATTTTTATTGCAACTCATTAAATGTAATTTATTAATAGACAAACCTCAATTAAATTCAAATGAAATGGTTTTTTTTTTTGGGCCAAGAAATTCAAATGAAATACTAAAATCTAGGTTCATGCATGCACATTTAATAACTTTTTAATAAAGACAAGAAGACTAATCAAGAAATTATTAATATTGTCGAATGACCACATTACCCTCACTCTTTTTTCAAAACTACCTCTCTCCCCACCCCCTGAAAAAAACACCTCTACCAATGATCGACCGGCGCTTCGGAGATCGCAGCCGACGCTCCAACGTCCAACCACAGTCATCAGTTAAGTCCTCTTTGCGATAATTGAAAGAGAAAAAATGGGCGGTAAATATTCAGGGGCAATAGGGTAAATTTAAAAAAATTGATGTGTTTCAAAAAATTAAAAAAATACACCTAAAAAAAGCATAAGGATTTAAGACAGCCGCGTTCTTGCTCCATGTGTTGCAGACTTCATTGCATTAACGCATCTCTATAGTTTTTTTTAACCCGTTTGAGAACTTATTAGAGAAGTGCTTTTACGTAAATTGAGATAAATATATGAATGAGATTATCTTGTTTTATAAAAAACACTGTTATACATGTGTTTGGACTATACACACTCTAATCCAAACAAGTTGTTTATCTATTTATTGACCATAAGGTTTGTTTTATGGGTTAGGTGATTGGGCTTCCATGCTTAACTGCTTTGTACCTATTTGGGAACACGGTAGAAAAGTAGTTTTACCCAAATTGAGGTAAATATGTGGATGGGATTATTTCGTTTTGTGAAAAAACACTCTTAAACTTGCGTTTAACTTTTACAAACGTTGTCACAATCAAACATGTATTAATTACATTTTCTTACACTTACTATGTACCACTCTAAAACTTAATACTATAATTTACTTTTAATTAATTCTCATGTATCAAGAACTACCAGCTAACTTATTAAATATGTTTTAAATTGATTGATTTTTCTACGTTTACCCGTATTAATTTTTTTTATTTTCTCTATTTACATATTATTCTCACCCTCTCCTTTTTATCTCTATCTAAAGAGAATTAAACGAGGATAGAATTAAAAATCAATCATTAATAACCTTTAAGTTGATTTATACTTAGGATTAAAAAGAATTCAAGTGGTATCATTTTACCTTTGATCATATTTAGTAAGACAATTATATTGAGGATTCAAACAAATTTCTACAGCAGAAATTATAATAAGAATCCAAGGGGCATCATTTAAACTTTGATTAAATACAATTATCTTTATAAAAGGTATAAATTTGTCCAAAAAATAAAAGAAATAAAAGGTATATTATCTTTATGTCAAATCGGTGGCAAATGGTAATACAAAGACCTTTTTTTAGTACGAGACAAATATTTTTTTTATAAAATCATAATTCTTATTGATATTTTGATTTGATATATTGACGTAATATGTAATTTAAAAGATAGACATATAAACACCAAGCCAAAAGGAAAGAACCATCATGATGTAAACAAAATATATTTCCTTCGCCATTAAATGCAAGTATCATAATTTATCAATATAAATTTTTTTAATAGATTTACCGTCAGGTTTCACATAAAAGAATTAATGAACAAAATGTCTCAAAAATTGGTAAAATTACCATAAGGTCCCAGTAGTAGTTGGTCCGGTTGTCATTAACAACTTCAGCTGTCAATAACAACCAGATCAGTTATTGCTGGACTTGATGATAATTTTACCCATCTTTAGAACATTTTATTCATTAATTCTTCTTACTGGGACCTAATGGTAAATTTCCTTAATTTTTTAACACACATTCATATCATTCTATCAAAGACAATCATACTTAATACATTGTATAACATTAAATGTAGGTATATCTTTAAATGAAATTTAAATATTAATTTATTACATTTATGAACGTTAGCATTATCCATAGACCTAGACTCATTGATATCATTATAATTCTAAGCCCAATTTTCTTAGCCAAAACTTGTGATTCTAATTAGGACTACTTGCCTCTGTATTTTTTCACACCCACATAAAAAGCCATTAGTCTTATCATCATGTAATAAAAATAATAAGCCCACACCATTAATCTCTTAATTACTACATAACTACCGGATTTTTTTAGAGAGAATATATGATAAATAAATTGATATTACCTCATGTTCTAGACGTAAGAATTGGTTGACTTTTCATCTGTGATTAAAAAAATTAGATATATTACTTAATTATAATATATTTTCTTAAATATATATATATTAGATTTTACATCAATTTATAAATCATACAATTTCATTTTGAGAAATTATGATAAATATATCAGTTAATTGATTTTCTTAATCTAAAAAAAAGACTCTTATATTAAAGACATAACGCAGTATTTTATCATTTTTCCATGAAATTTGTTTATTTGATATAGAATCCAATGATATATATAATCATTTTAGAATATATATATATATATAGATAATCTAAAGTAATTTATTTATCTTCTTTGATCTTAAAAAAGATTAATAAGAGTTTATATTAACGAAGTAGTATTTAATATAAAATAAAGACATTTTGGTCCAAAAATATAATACAAAACATGATTAAAAGGACAAAAAATATTAATTAATTTAAATTGCCCTTATTAACATAGAAAAATATTAATTAATTAAGAATACGAAAAAATTTAGAGGATATTTGATTTAATTTTATTTCAAATAGTTTTCCATTATGAAAAATTTTATCTCAAAGTATGAAAAATAATTCTTAATTGTGTTTCCAAACACCCTCTTTAGACATATCGATTAGATTAGATGACGAACGTGTATGAATCCATGTAAAAATAAGAACAATGAGAAGAAAACGAAGGTTACAGTCAGTGGCAAACTCAGATCCTAATTTAGAGATGCAAACTATATTTTTTAGTAGTGGGTTCAATATAAGTGAGATTTATTTTTAATATATTTTGAGAAGAATTTAAGCAAAAATTTAGCAGGCTCAAAATTTGCAATGAATTGGTATAAAATAAATCACATAGTACTAATATATACCTAATTTTATGGAAGTCAGGGGTGCGGCTGAACCCCTAACGATAAGATAGGTCCGCCCATGGTTACAATACTAGCTACCAATTTCTTTTTTAATTTTTTTTTGTAAAGTTGACGATTTTAAAAAATGAAACTACAATAAAATACAATATAATCTTTTAAACTATTCTTTCACCAATAACATATCAAAATATGATTCATTTTATGTGTAATTCAGTGATTCAAAAAATGAGAGGCAGTTGACACCCCAAACATAATCTAAATGGGTTGTATTTGATTAGTGTGAGATAAATGTTTTTACCAAGAGTGACATTGGTCCCATTTAGCAACACTTTTAGGAAGTCTAAAAACTCGTTTAAAAGTATTTTTCCGTAAAATAAGATAATCTACTTCATAAATTCATCTCGACTTGTGTAAAAATACTTCTCTACTATATTTTTAAATTGAGCCGTTATCGGCAAGAAATAGGATAAAAGAGTGTGTGTTGCAACATTGTCTGCAAGAAAACGATTTGAAGCCACTGAATGAGATGAGCATGAAGTAGGATCGTCCATAAGATGATCCTTAAGTAGCACAATGGAAGGCCTTTACAGTGCTTATTTGGTATACACATTTAAACTATATTATACGTAAATCGAGATAAAACTCATCTCATATATTTAATTCATAAAATCTTTTTTTAATGAGTGGGAGGAGTTCTTGCATGAAACACATGCACCACGTAACCGGTGGTACCCATCCAATAGAAACACGTCAACTCACATCGTACTAAGTACTAACCCTACGTGGCCTATTCTCTCTCCATCACAATTATGTCAATTTAAATCAGTTTTTAATAATAATTCAGTTTACTCGCGTGCCCCACAATTAATATAATTCAACTTTTTGTTCACAGTCAAGCAAGATTCATTCTTCTCTGGCTCTCTCTCTCCTGTGCTCTTCGTTTGTTCCCTTCTGCCGTCTCAACACCGTCCTCGGTTCTCACCAATGGTCGCTCTCCTTCAGTTCCATGTTCTAGTTCTCTGGCGAAGATGATGAAGACGACTGCTCCAGAGTGAACCCAGCCTCCTAGATTTGTCGTCCTCCCTTATCAGCTCATCGATATGTAGCAAAATCTTTTGGTTCTTTCCGAATGTGCAAAAGAATAGTGGAGGCAATGTCTTTCATTCGAAAATTCGTTCGAGAATAGTTTTTACGGTGTTTAAGACAAAACTTAGATTTTAGAGAATAGATTTTACAGATTTTGAGATAAAACCTAAGTTTTGAAAGGTAATTGTGAGCTTGTGTAGATGTCCTGAAACCTAGGTTTGGTTCTAAAACCTAGGTTCTATCCAAGTACTCACATTTTTTATAAAAACAATTTTGTATACAAAACCTTGGTTTGAAACCTAATTCTTGATAAGCTATTTTTTTGTTAAATCACATCATTTCTTCTAATAAATTTTCTCTTTCCTACTTTTTCTCTTTTATCTTTCCTATATACTTTTTGCCTCTAGTTTCGTAAAAGTAAATAACTTCCCAAACACAATATTTTAAAATCTAAGTTTTACCTCGGAATTTATAAAAGTTATTCTCCAAAACCTAGGGTTTACTTCGGAATCCGTAAAAGCTATTTTAAAAAGGACTTCTAGAATAGATTTATATTTAACAAGTTATTGACTTTTATGGAATTCAAAGCAAAACATAAGTAGGAAAAAGGAAAGAAAAAGAAAGAAAAAGAAAAGATGAAGGAGAAAATTTATTATGAGAGAGAATATGATTTGAATAACTTTTTTAAAACTTAGATTTTAAAAAAATGTGAATACTTAATAAAATTTAGGTTTTGAGGTAAAATCTAGGTTTTACAATAAAAATTAGGTTTTGAAATGTGGCACAAAACAGATCCCCAATGGTGCCTGATTAATAGTGAATGCGTAAAGAATATTAACGTCAGCGCCTTGAAATACTTTAGAGTATTAGATGCAACTGTTTTACCGCCTATGTAATTTGGAATAATTAAGTACCTTAGTCCCTTTTCATAAGAGATATTTAAAAAAAGTTCTCTTTGATCCTTTCTAAATACAAAACTTCGTTTACTTGAAGTTATGTTAGGGAAAGTAGTAATTTTGTGTTTTGCCCCCAAATTGGTTCTTCATTCTAGAAAAGCTTTAACCTAGTTAAAAATATTATTCCTTCCAAAAATACTCTAAAACAATTATATTAAAAAATGAAAATATGTTAATAATGGAGAGCTTAAATTTTAACAAAAACAATCTCATTTATTATTATGCCTTCAAATAAATAATTTTGTTTGTTTAATAAGGGAAAAAAAAAGGAGTGGAAAAAGCCTAGACTCAAAGGGAGATTTCGAAGCTAACCTATTTAATAATGGGAAACTTACAATCAAATTCTAAATACGAGAATTAATGAACAAAAGCTTTTAAAGATTCACAAATTTACTACAATGTCCCAGTAACAGTTGTTGATGTTGTTAATGAAAACTGGTAAGTTTGTTAATGACATCCTCAGTAGCTACTCCTCGAACCGTATGAAAATTTTGTAAATCCTCAGCAGCTACTCCTTGAACCTTATGATAATTTTGTAAATTTTTCAGACCTTTTATTCATTAATTCTCTTACGACTTAAATTTCCCTTTAATAATTGGGTTGAATGGGTCCCATTGTATTTGTAAATACTCAATAATTGTGCAAGTCCCACACGTCTTATTATGATGATTTGATGTAGTGTTGTGATTGGCCACGGAATCATGTAAAATTAAACAATTAATTTACAAATATTAAAAATAATTAAACTTACTCTGCTTTTAAAGCTTTTTGTTTTTTTATCATTTGTACTGCAAAAGCTAACAAATTGTTTCATCTCTTAAGCTATTAACATTTTTTTAATGATTTTACACCCTTTAAAGTAAATGTGTAAAAAAAAATTTATCTTTAAGTAAAAGTGATTACATAATTTTTTTTGTCAAAAAAAAATATGATTACATAATTGACTAGGGGAGTTTGTGTGGAAGTTGGCTTTTAATATTGTGATTTTTTAAATGATCCTTTTTAATCATTTGATTTAACACGTTTTGGTTTATGTCTCGTGTAATGTCATGATTTGATGACAACCATCTTCAAAAGCAACGATATTCGTTAAAAAAAAATCTTAAATATAAGTTAAAATATTAAAATGCTCTTAATCCAATCTCCTACACACTTCACAATGATTCCTAGCAAACGGCGTCGCTTAGATAGAGAGGCAAAGAATTTTTACATCCAATACTCTTTTAATCCTATTTGAAGGGTAAAAGGAGAAGAAGTTTAATGGGACATCATTAAATTTTTCATTTGAATGTATAATTTTATTTTTTATTTATTATCATATTAACTTTATTTTCATGGGGTATAATGTATATTATGTAGGGATAGATTTGATCTACTATTTTTATTAACTGCTCAAGTATATTTTTAATCATTTATGTTTGCGTCAGGTTTCATTTTAATCCTTTAAGTTTAAAAAGTACACTTTCAATCCCTCAAACATAACGCTTTTAGTTTTTCTTAATGGAAATTGATAACTTATCAAATTTAATTTATGACTGTGCAATAAAACGTTGACAAAGCATACTCACATTTTAATTTTAAATTGAGAATATAATAAATTTGATATTTTAAATTGTTTAAAATAAAAAATATTTAAAATAACATCGTTAAGTTTGATTAGTCAACAATTTCCGTTAATAGAGATTAAGGGCGTTAAGTTTGAGGGACTGAAAATGATCTTTTTAAACTTAAATGACAAAAGTGAAACTTGACGCAAACATAAAGGACTAAAAGTAAACTTTAACCTTTTATTAACTTATATGAAATATATTCAAGATGACCTATAAATAAGATTATAGGATTAAAGCTTGAAATCAATTATTAAGAAGGTTTAAGAGATAAGATCTCCTTGGTGGAGGTAGATATCTTTTTCGGCCTCACACATGTTAATCACTAATGGCCTCCCCACATTGATGAGATAGTGAATGTAATGTGTGTTCAAGAATCCGTTTGGAGAAATGAATTTATAGATTCTAAAAAGAATTTATGGAATCTAAGAAGAATTTATAGATTTCGAGATGATTTTTATGAATTTTGAGATAGTTTTTACAGATTTTAAGATGGTTTTATCTTGACTTGCTTGCACTGTTGAGAATAAGTAATTCCTAAACAAGCACATATATGTGGAATTTATCATTAGGTCCCGAGTAATTCAATGAATGAACAAAAGGTTTCGAAGATTGACAAAATTACAATCAGATCCCAACAGTAACTGATTCGGTTGTTATTGACAGTTGGTGAGAATGACAACCTGACCAGCTCCTATTGGGATCTGATGGTAATTTACCAATCTTTATGACCTTTTGTTTATTAATCTATAAATTTTAAAAAATAATTTCAATCCTTGTGATTTTATTTTCAAGAATAAAGATTGACATTTTAAACGGTTAAAACAATAAATATGAAGTTGTATCCAATTAAAATTCAGAGAATAAATTTTAGTTGTGTTAAAATTATAAAGACTAAGTTGTATAGGTTAAAATTTAGGAACTTTATTACAATTGAGTTAAAATTATATGGATTAAATAATTAATTTTTACTAAACAATATTAATAACTCATATTACCCTCACTGAGAGCACTGCTTTAGTTGAGATTTGACGCTAATCATTCAAAAACTCCTCAATTCTAAGTATATGAGCTAGTTGGGAGGTTGACCATTATTTTAAATATAAGATTTTTATCCATTTTATCACTAACAGTAATCATTTTTGTGAACTAATTTACTTAATATATATATTAATATATGATTAATGTTATACATAATTATTTTGAGACACAACATTTTTATTATAATAAGTAAAACATTTAACTTCTTGAAACTATTTAAATTAGTTAAGTGGTTCTCATATCAACAAACAATCGAAGGAGGATACACTTTTTTTTTTTCTATAAGGAAAAAGTTTATATGAATTGGGTGTCGGGCTCACAAGGGCCCTCTACCTTCAAATTTAGAAAGCGCTTACAGAGGTATTTATAGATCACTTACAACTACGATCTTTATATATATAACAGAATTTGAATTTATAATTTTATAAACTGTGAGGCAATTCCTTACCAATTCTAGCAACAGGCACACTTTTTTTTTTTTAAATAACTCAGGCAAACGCTAACTTTGTGTAGGGGGTAAGAGTTGAGGCTAATTTTAACATATTAGTTTGGGGAGCCCATTGGGCCTATGGAGGTTTTGGGAAAGTCTGGACCATACTACTGACTTCACCTCTCTGTTTTTTTTTTTTTTCAATTTCTCTGTTAAAAAACAACTTCATAAGACAGCTAGGTACCTAAGTAGGTAAAAATATTGAAGAAATACAAATAACATTGCAAGAAAATCATTGAAAAATATGGGAAACTGTTGAAATAATAAAAAAAACAGAGGGTGGTGCTTGATGAAAAAAATTACACAATATTACTTATAAATAATCATAATACAAAAACTAAACTCAAATTGATTAGTTACATCGATGAACATGTGAACTAATTCTCTAACCAGTCCGATCAAAAGTTTTAGACGAGTTGATTAGGTTAGAATTTTAGATTTTTCCAGTTAACTGAGCTTCCAATGACATATTTAGAGTTAAACACAAAAGAATTTGTCATACTTGCACTTTAATAACTTGTATTATTTATTATAATGTTCTATTTACTTGTAAATTTGAAGGTGTTATATGATTTTTTTTTTCCAGCTCATGACTACCATGGATGTGAATGGAATTAACAAAATTCACTTTTGACTTGTGAAACTGT
>JANTPZ010091394.1:0-11989 GCA_025593235.1 Vachellia pachyceras
CAGTGCAGGCACTATGTAGCGGTGAAGAAGGTAGGAATAACAGAGGAGATGAATTTGGATTGGGTGCGCGGACAGCTTGAGAATTTGCGTCGTGCAACGATGTGGTGTAGAAATGTGTGCACGTTTCATGGGGATATGGAGGTGGACAAGAGTTTGTGTCTTTTGATGGACCGGGGTTATGGATCGGTTCAGTCTGAGATGCAGCGCAATGAGGGGAGACTCACTTTGGAGCAAGTCCTAAGGTTTTTGAATTTGCCCTTTTCTTTTCGGTGTTTATCTAATGAAACGCATGGTGGACTTAAGGACAGATATTTTTACTGCTTCTTGATGGGATAAAATATATTAGCATACTGGCGCAAACTTGAGTATTTAATAAAAAAATTCAAATACGCCCTGACAGGCTCCTTTTGTTATATTTTGGTTCTTAGTGATAGTCTATGTGTTTTTCCTGAGAAGCCTGGGGTCAAAAAGTATTTTATTTTGAAGTAGTAAGCAATAAAGGAGAGGCCAAGAACAGGGTTCGTTTAATCTCCCTTGATTTGTTTGATAGGTAATGTAGCAATTCTACAGGTAGAAGTAGGATGCAGCCCACTGTGGCTTGATTGTGTTTTTGTTCATATAATATGGGTAGCATTAAAAATCATGTTGATGGAATTTTAGGTCTTTCTTCTTCCCTATCGCTTTTCAATTGATCATAACAACGAGAAGTAGGATGCAGCCCACTGTGGCTTGATTGTGTTTTTGTTCATATAATATGGGTAGCATTAAAAATCACGTTGATGGAATTTTAGGTCTTTCTTCTTCCATATCTTCAATTGATCATAACAATGACCAACATTGACATCTTTTTTTTTTTTTTGCCAAATAAAGGTATGGGGCTGACATTGCACGAGGGGTGGCTGAGCTTCATGCTGCAGGTGTTGTTTGCATGAATCTGAAGCCATCCAATCTTCTTCTTGATGCAAATGGTCATGCAGTGGTTTCTGATTATGGACTTGCTGGAATCCTGAAGAAGCCTTCCTGTTGGAAGGCCCAACCAGAGTGTGACTCCTTGAGGATCCATTCGTGTAAGGAATGTATGATGCTCAGCCCACATTATACAGCTCCAGAGGTTTGGGAGCCTGTGAAGAAGTCAAACTTATTCAGGGCTGATTCAGTAGGTGTTTCTGCAGAGTCGGATGCTTGGAGTTTTGGTTGTACTTTGGTGGAAATGTGCACGGGTTTTGTTCCGTATGTAGAGCATTTTATTATTTATGAAAAATTCTAGAAATTACCTTCCCTCTCTTTTTCTGAATTTCTTAAATCAACATATATGGTTGTGCAGTTGGGCTGGTCTAAGTGCAGAGGAAATTTATCAAGCCATTGCCAAGGCACGGAAATTGCCTCCACAGTATGCTTGTATTGTTGGTGGTGGAATACCTAGGGAATTGTGGAAGATGATTGGAGAGTGCTTGCAGTTCAAGCCATCCAAAAGACCCAGTTTTAGTGCTATGTTAGCCACATTTCTCCATCATTTGCAGGAAATACCATGCAGTCCTGCTGCAAGCCCTGATAAGTATGTCTATAAAGTTACTATGTTTATAAGCTGTAACTAATATTCGTTAACTGTATCAGATCAAAGAGCAAGTGTAAAACATCATATGTTGCAAAATTGGATGTTATGTGCAAACTTGAAAATTGCATTAATTGTTAGCAAATGTCTTGTGTAAATTATATATTTATCTGAATGCAGGGATTCTGTTGAATGCTCTGTCTCAAATGTGCTAGAAGCTTCCCCTCAAGCACTTGAATTGAAAATTCCTCAAGATTATGTGAACCATCTTCATCGACTAGTATCTGAAGGGAATGTTCGGGGTGTTAGGTTAGAAGGCTTCATAGCTGATTTGCTTGAGCTAGCTTTCACACAAAATCGGTGTTAAATAATTCATTTTCGATAATCTTTCTTTTTTATGCACATGCAGACATCTTCTTGCAAAGGCTGTCTCAGTAAATGGTAGCAACTATATATCTTCTCTATTGGAAGCTCAAAATGCTGATGGGCAAACTGCTCTCCACCTGGCTTGTAGGCGTGGCAGTGCAGAACTTGTTGAGGCTATTTTGGCATGCAAAGAGGCAAATGTTGATGTCTTGGACAAAGATGGAGTTCCTCCACTTGCTTTTGCTTTAGCAGCTGGGTCTCCAGAATGTGTTCGTAGTCTTATAAAAAGAAATGCTAATGTGAGGTCTCGATTAAGAGATGGCTTTGGCCCGTCTATTGCTCACATTTGTGCCTATCATGGCCAACCAGAGTGCATGCGAGTAGGTTTTACTTAAATTACCCATAGGCTTCTTCCTGCCTATTAGAGCTCCACTAATGTAGTCATGGGAAAATAACAGGAACTATTATTGGCTGGAGCTGATCCAAATGCAGTTGACGACCAAGGTGAATCTATATTGCATTGTGCGGTTGCCAAGACGTATACAGATTGTGCTCTAGTGATACTAGAAAATGGGGGCTGCAGATCAATGTCGATCTTAAATTCAAAGAATCTGACGTAAGTGCTGGTATCCATTTGTCAAATTTTATTTTGAGCTTAGAATGTGCATGTCAGGTGCATCGATTTGTCTAGAGGTTTAAAAGTTTTTCATAAATTAAATGCTATGCCAGTGAATAATAAATACATGAACAGCTTGTATTTGTACACTGGAAGAATGGATCTGCTGCAAATGTTTTCTCATCATGAATATTGTATTGTTCAGTTTACTTTGGTAATTGTTCAGTTTACTTTGGTAGAGGCTAAGATTGTATTCTTATCATCATATTGCTCAAGTTCATTTAGTGGTGATTTTGTTGAAGGGAGTTTCTCCTTGTTGAAGGATGCCCCTCAGCTAGATGGTAGGCGCAACAGAGCACTTATATTATTTTCCTATATGTGCTCCTAGAACTCCTTTCTCAGTTCGGAACGTTATGGCTGTTCCAAGGGCAGTTGCTGTTTAAATGAAATCTAAATAATGATTGGGAAAAACCTTATAAATGTTACATTTAATAGCAAAATTGATTAACATGGTTTTCATTAAAGAAGTTAAAATTAAGTTGGTGTTTCTTCTCTTTTAACGTTGCAGACCATTGCATTTGTGTGTGGAAACATGGAATGTGGCTATTGTAAAAAAATGGGTTGAAGTTGCAACTTCTGATGAGATTGCTGAAGCAATTGACATACCAAACCCCATTGGCACTGCATTGTGCATGGCAGCTGCATCTAAGGAAGATCATGCAATCGGTAAGTGGAAATTGGGACAATTCCTCACCAGTAATTTAAATATTTGGCTTCTTTTATTTAAAGATTTGTCACACTTTTCTATTTGAGCTTGTTATTATTTTAGTTCATTGTACCTTCATCTGAATGTTCTGCTAGCTTACTTAAGCTATTAATAGCACATGGAACACTTGGGCTACCAAGCCGCTGAAGTGTGTAATGCATTATAGTGTGCTAGCTACATGAACACTAGTGCACAATTTTAAAAACCCCGAAAATATAATTGGTAATATCTAGTGTATTTGCGCGCACGTGCATATGAGAGAGAACTCATTTAGAAAAGCCTTATAACAACACAATGTGGAAATGGCCATATCATGTCTTTGCATGGAATTTCTGGTTTTGTGCAGCTATAAATTATAGACCTAGGGGTAAAGCAAAACTCTTGATGTTTATATGGTTTTTAAATTACCTACGCAAATATTATATTCACAATTATAACATGTTCCTGCTGTTTGCTTGTGAGAGTTGAGACATTTGCATGATCTATATATTATATGGTGTACAAATTCCTCATTTCGGTCATGTTTGAAATGTGCCCTTGAGTTGATGGTTTGTGCTGCTCTGCCACTTCCTCTTTTGCTGTTCAAAATAATAATTTTAGTGTCCATTTTCCCTGTTTGCTACAGTAGCTGAATTGTCTGATCTCATGTTTCCACATTGAATGCAGAGGGGAGGGAACTGGTTCGAATATTGCTTGCTGCAGGTGCTGACCCATCTGCTCAAGATTCACAGCACGGGCGTACAGCTTTGCATACAGCTGTCAAATCTAATGATGTTGAATTGGTTAAGGTAAGTGATTCATGTTCTTGCTGAATAAAATGAACAAGTAACTAAAACTGGTTGGTACACATGCACTGTTTTCCCGGGGATTGATTAAGCTGTGCACACTTAGTACTGTCTTCTAATATAGTTTTTTTTTTTGGTGTTTAACTAGGTTATTCTTGCTTCTGGTGTTGATGTGAACATTCGTAATGAGCAAAATAGTACACCTCTTCACTTGGCTTTAAATAGTGGAGCAAAGTCATGTGTTAAATTGCTTCTATCTGCTGGGGCGAATTATAATTTGCAGGTATTCATTCAAGTTTCCGTTTCTGCTGTTTTGTCATGCATAAACATGCTGCATGTGCTTTGCAATATAAAAACTAGTAGATTGCCTGTGCAATGCATGGGATGAATGGATAATATTGTAACTATTAGTAAAAGTGAGAAATTATAATATGATAATTTTTTTAGAATGCAATCCTTATTTTATTGCATTTAATAATATAAAATATTTTTGACGATAATATTGGGTATTTTATTTGTATGACACCTACTATTATATTTAATATTTTTATTTTAAATATAATTATGATACAATATAGAACTCACCATGCACGAAAACCCCATCTAATATAGGTAAGCAAAGTGGATAATATGGGTGGAAGCTACAAGATATATAAAGTTACAAACTACGATATCATCTAAACTGTTCAATTAATGTTGCATTAAAATACATAAAAGTTAAAAAGGTTATCACTATTGGTATCTCTAACAAACCCAATGAGATTGCACATGCTATGATCCATTATGATCGAAGTGGAAATTTTTTTTATGTCCATTAAAAGGAATTTTATTTAAGAATTTTGACAATTTTTTAAATTATAGACTTATGCTTACAAAGTTTGGGAATTGCTTTAACCTAAAAAATAAATGTATTCTCTTGTGATGCTTACTTAGGACCCGTGTGACTTACACTTTATACTCAATAAATAACATTATCTATATATGGTCTTGGAATCAATTTTATTTTAATATTGATGTCTTAAATTAAATTAATTATATATGAATGTATGAAAACATATTATATGACAAATATTTCTTATTTTAATAATATTAAAAATTTTTATTACAAAATATTCAAAAAATTTCAATTATAAATATTTAATTTAAAAGTTCAACAATTGTTCGTTCTCTTATAATATTTGATTGCAACCCGTGCAATTTTCTGATTTTTATTTTGATATTAAATTATGAATGTATTCAAAACATACCATATATAACAAATATGTATATTTTTAGTTATGAATATGTGGTTAAAAATATTAGGAATTTGTTTTACTAAGTGAGAAAATAAACATATAACCCCTATAGTATACGATTTGCATTTTTAAATAAATTATATTATTTATATCTTGAATTGCTATATAAAATTAATATTGAACTTATTCAAATTATATCATATAGAACAAATATTTATTTTAAATACATGCTTAAAACATAAAAGAGAGACCAAAACATGCACTTACTTAACACATGGAGTGTGTATGGGTTTTATTACATATAACTCCCCATTACTTATAATGAAGAATGTAGTTCCCCACCACTTCTTCCATGATGAATATAACTTCCCACTACCTACACTACTTGCATAGAATTTCTTTTTTTTTAACTTCAACTAAAAATTATTTTAATAATTTATTATTAGTGTTGGAAACATTAAAAAAGTTCCATTATATATTTGTAACTATGAAAGGATGAAATTGTCCAAATAATAAAAATAATATAATACCAGTCATTACTCAATTGGAAAAAATAATGTTATATTATCTAATCAAAAATTGATCACAAATTAAATTTCTAAATATTAATATTTCATGTAGCATAAATTGAATAAAGTAGATTATAAACTAATTTTCTAGAGAAGTAATTTTATGCAGCATGTTGGCAAAAAAAAAAAAAAATTATGCAGCATGTACAGAGTTGTTAAAAGGATAAAATAAATCATTTAAAAGACTTTATATTCTCCTACTTTTATGCAGTAAAGTGGGTCTGTTATTTAAATTTTAAATTGAAATGAAAAATTTCAAACAAAATAAAACAACCCTGTGTTGAAGACACCCACTTAGAAGGAACTCACAAACACACTATAGGTCTAGAACGAAGGTCTGTTATCCTCTTCCAAGTATCCATCATCAGGAACTCCTCAACAACAGATAACGTTGGTTGGGAGGAAATATGCGATGGCAATTGGTCCATTGCAATTCTAATAGCTTCCAACCTAAACGATTCTCATGACATTACATTTTCAATTAAAACACATGTAACTCCGCAAATGGAATAGGTATGCATATCTTATGAGAAAATGTTCCACCTCTCGAAGCACATGATTGACTAATAACTTGAAGCATACATAGAGTTGGAAACCCTTCTATTTGCTCTAAAGGTAAAATGGTCCCCATTATACATATGCTTAAATTGGCACATCATTAGAATTTTAAACCAAGATAGATAGGTCATCCAAGGGGAACAAATATCATAGTTTACGTACACTTAAACCCTCACTCTGGAGCTGTATAATCAAAAAGTTGGTCCACTGTTTTGTCCAAGAGTGAATCTCAAAATTTCATCGGCGGAGTCACCCATAATGTGCACTCAAGTTTAACCATTCTAAAAGATACAAACACGGTAAAGAACACATAAACATAATATAGAAAATGAAATAAGTTAACATGTCATATATAACACCATGCCTAATGGAAAAATGCATTTTAGAAGTTTACTTGGCATCACATAACTCTATGTCAACCCTATGCTGAGGATGCTCACTCATAATACACTCATCATGATCCCTGACCGTAGTAAATAATCCTATGACATCTGTAAATGGCTTACATCTGTGAGTCAATAAAAATCAAATGCAAGTATACAATACTAAAGCACCTAGTTGGAATAGTGAACTAACCAACTAAGAAATGGTCATCAAAGTTCAAGGACAAAATAGGAGAAAAAGAAATGAATGAAAATCCAAATTGATGAATGCCTCCATCACCAGAGAAAGGATGAACTGAGGTAGAGAGTAAAAAGTTTGCCATATTATATTGACTTGTTGCCCTGTAAGAGCTAGTGACAAGTAACACATAAAAGTATGAAATAACATATGTCATTCATTCTCTAAAATGATTCTTGTGATGCTGAACAAATGCACATTTAATGGTTACATGTATATTATCATCCTAAAAAACCAAAGCAGTAATTAGCATTAAAAGAAGAAGAAATTGCAGGACGTAAATAATGATCCTTACAACATCATCCAATAACAGTATATCAATTAATGGAATCACTTCCTGTGAATATCGATCGGGCATGATCCACATTCGAACAACATGAACCTTTATCCTCCAATTTTGCTTGCTAGAGTTGATAGCACGGACATAGTTAAATCCAATTCACATGACTTAATCATGTACTCCCACATAAAGCAAAAAACCAAGGTGCATAGCATGTTCACCTTGTGTCCTACAAACCACCTATTTATACATATTGTGGATATACTTGTTGGTATAAGCATAATTATTTGTACTATTTCTACCACGTTCATAATTGATATTGTGGATATATAAGCGTGGGTCAATACAACTCTAATGTAAGCATACAACACCACAACACTCAGTTGAAATAGCAATCTTACCAAAGATCATCAAAATTCATGGACAAAATCTGAGAGGAAGAAATGAATGAAAATCCAAATCGATGAATGCATTCATCATTTTGTGTCCTGCAAAAATCCAACGTGCATAGCATATACATTTTGTGTCTGCAAACCACCTATTTATAGACATTATGAATAGTTCACTCCCTCGTAGTGGCACCATTCAAGAACACCCACTACATCCATTATCCAAATAACTACCCACTACCTAAGATGAAAAAGGTCCATTATGCAAATAACTACCCACTACCTAATATGAAAAAAGTAACTCCCATAGCATGTCTTGAAGAAGGTAACTCCCTACTACCTATTTGGACATCCATTATGCAAATAACTACCCACTAACTAAGATGAAAAAAGTAACTCCCAACTACGCATTTAAAACCATTTATTATGCATTTGAAAACACATACACCAACAAATATTTTTATTTAAAATATTAAAAATGAAATAAATACTTTTTGCAGTTATACGTCTCATACCATATGTCCAAATTTTTATAGTATACCAAGGTGTTCACAGAACTGTAATTATTTGTACTATTTCTACTACGTCCACGATTTATATTATAGCTTTTGAGCTATTTTGACTTATTCTCTCTACTCTATGCTTATTTGTGCCTTAAAAATAATAGAAACAATGTAGGATGAATTTGAAAACACACACTCCAACCACAATTTTCATTAAAAATGTTTAAAATCAAATCTATATATGTTTTGCAATTATAAGTCTCATCGATATATTAGTTTAGTAATTGTACACTGAAATATAATAATGTATAAGAAAAGTGAAATCAAGTACAATTGTACAATAGTTTTAAGGCATTTAATTATTTTTTTAAACAAAGACTACAAAATGTTGGAAAAAATCATACAAAACAAAAAGTTTAAACAGCTAATAAGGACATGCAATATAAATATGAGTTGTAGCTGGGAAAGAGATGGAATTCATAGAAAAATACCATTACGGGAAACTATTTAATTTTTAAAATATAAGTATAAATTTAAATTTAAAAAAATTGCAAGAAGTGATACTAGGAAACAATTGAAGGGAAGTAGAAGACATGCCATATAAATTGAAGTTTAGTTGGGAAAGTATAAATGTGGTACTTGAATGAACATAGCAGTATAAAGGAGAGACCTTTATCCTCCAGTTATGAATTGCAATATAATACGGGGTAAACATATTGGTATTTAAATAGAAGATACAAGGAGAGAATAAAACTGGATATATTTAAATTCCCTACTTTGCTCTCTGTTTAAAAGAAGAGGAGGGAGTAAACTATGCCTACAAAACGTATTAATTTAAATAAAAGCTTAGTTGGGAAAATGGTATTAACAGAAAACTATTAGCTCACTGATTAGTTTTTAAAATATACATATTAATTTAATAAATTAATAAATATACGTATTAATTTTAAAATAGACTGGGACTTAAATAGGACACTATTTAAGTTTTTAAATATGCGTATTAATTTAAATTCAAAACAAATTGTAAGAAGTGATAATGGGAAACAGTTGAGGGGAACAGAGGACATGCCATATAAATAGGAGCTTAGTTGGGAAAGTGGTGGAAGAGATAAAACTATTTAAGTTTTTAAAATAAAAGTATAAATTTAAATTTAAAAGAAATTATAAGAAGTGCTCATGGAAAACAGTTGTGGAGAAGCATGTGAAATGCCACGTGTCCAGCAGAGGCCTGCTGTGGTCTTTGCTTTAAGATATGTATAGATAAGTGGGTCTATTCTTTGACTAGCCTCTAGACAAGTAAATAACAGAGATTAGGAGGCAAAGCTGTATTAGACCTATGTATCTACAACATGTAATTTGATTAATTCCCCATCCAGGTAAATGTTATTTATATTGTTAAATCAGGACGATGATGGCGACAATGCTTTGCACAAGGCAGCAAAGGCAGCAAAATTGGCACGTGAAAACCTTGATTGGCTCATTGTTATGCTAAGAAATCCTGATGTCGATGTTCACGTTCGAAACCACAGGTGAGTAGAAGTAAAGTAAGAGCCTAAAGGCGCCGTCTTTTAATTTGACTTGCACATTTCATGCTTTCTGCCGTTTACATGTCTGAGAACTAATGACAATCCAGTAAACTAGGCATGTTGATTATTATCGTTCACTCCTCATAAACAAATTAGGCACTTTGAGTACTAATATCCTCCTTGACTAGTAAGTCTATGTTTCATGACAGTGGAAGGACACTACGCGATATATTGCAGGCTCTTCCCCGGGAATGGATATCTGAGGATTTGATGGAGGCACTCATGGATAGAGGAGTTCATCTAACTCCTACAATGTGAGGCAAAGAATTCATTCTTATGTTTTATTTATATTGCATGGCAATAACATGTACTATCTATTCGTATACTACTAGTATGTATTGTAATTTCTTCAGTTCATATTATATCTAGGTTTGAAGTGGGCGATTGGGTGAAGTTCAAAAGAACTGTCACAACCCCAACTTATGGTTGGCAAGGTGCTAGCTTAAAGAGCGTTGGCTTTGTGCAAAATGTTCCAAGCAGAGACAATCTCATTGTTTCATTTTGTTCTGGAGACGCTCATGTTTCAGCAAATGAAGTTGTGAAAGTCATTCCATTAGACAGGGGTCAACATGTACAGCTTAAATCAGAGGTTAAAGAGCCCAGGTACGATTTTACATTATCTACTTACAGTATCCTTTTATCTTAACGTGATTGATGTGATTTAAAGATGGACATTCACTGACTTCTCCTTGCTTGAGAAGATCTGTAAAAGTGACTGAATCTACAGAGCTGAAACTTGAAATGTCATACAATCCAGTAATGCCATTAATGTGAACTGTTCATTGAAGAAATTGGCACGACGGTGATTAATAACTCTGTTACTTTTGATCCATCAGATGACATGCCATAAATTGCCATGGCTTAAACTGTATATACCTTTTTTCCCCTTTGTGTGGGTTTCTTTAATCTTCATGTTGAATATGGAAGCATTAGTTCTAGCTCGTCTCAGTTAAGAAGGGAAACAGTTGCAGAAGATGACACATGTTGGACTATTGAAACTCTGTTAACTGGAGTCTCATGTATTGGCATAGGCTTGCATCCCTTGCTATTTTTGTATTTTTCTGCTATATTGATGGATTGTCTTTGTTAGGTTTGGTTGGCGTGAACAGTCACGTAACAGCATTGGCACTGTATTATGCATTGATGATGATGGAATTCTTCGTGTTGGGTTTCCTGGAGCATCCAGAGGATGGAAAGCCGACCCCGCAGAGATGGAACGGGTTGAGGAATTCAAGGTTGGAGATTGGGTTCGCATTCGTCCAACTCTTACATCCACAAAGCATGGGTTAGGATCTGTGACACCAGGAAGCATTGGTATTGTATCTTCTATCAGACCAGACAGTAGCCTGCTGATAGAACTCAGCTATCTTCCAACTCCATGGCATTGTGAACCTGAAGAGGTTGAGCATGTTGCTCCTTTCAGGGTAAGAAGCAGACCAACTGTTTTCCTTTTATGGCACATTTTATTTCTCCTATCTTATTTACCTTATCCAAAATTAACATTAACAATGAGTTTTATGGCCATAGCATTAACACTGTTGATCTTACAGATTGGAGATCGGGTATGTGTGAAGCGATCTGTGGCAGAACCTAGATGTGCTTGGGGAGGTGAGACTCATCATAGTGTTGGAAGAATCACTGAGATTGAGAATGATGGTCTATTAATACTTGATATACCAAACCGACCAATACCATGGCAAGCCGATCCGTCTGATATGGAGAAGCTGGAAGATTATAAGGTGGTAATTCTTGTTGTTGGCCATTTTCTGCTATTTGTCTATTGCAAGATGCATATTGATGTCTTCCCGTGATACATTGCTGAAAAGCAGGTTGGAGATTGGGTCAAAATAAAATCTTCAGTGCCTTCCCCAAAATATGGATGGGAAGATGTTACAAGGAGCAGTATTGGGGTAATCCATAGCTTGGAGGAAGACGGTGATATGGGTATTGCTTTCTGCTTCAGAAGTAAACCTTTTTGTTGTTCTGTCACTGATGTGGAGAAAGTGCCTCCTTTAGAGGCAGGGCAGGAAATTCATGTGATGCCATCTGTTACTCAGCCTCGACTTGGATGGTCAAATGAATCACCAGCTACTGTTGGAAAAATAGTGACGATTGACATGGATGGTGCTCTTAATGTAAGCTTGATAGTTTAGCTTCTAAATG